>RCUC01138930.1:0-17108 GCA_003697995.1 Taxidea taxus jeffersonii | reverse complement strand
AAAAAAAATGAAATTTCGAAGTGAGCAAAGGGGCTCTCTTTGAATTGATCAAATATAAGATTAACTACAAATGAATAACATCAATGTTGGGATTAGGAGAGAGGTGGGGGAGGGGTGCCTGGGTTGGCTCAGTGGATTAAAGCCTCTGCCTTCAGCTCAGGTCGTCATCTCAGGGTCCTGGGATTGAGCTCATGTTGGGCTCTCTGCTCAGCAGGGAGCCTGCTTCTCTTCCTCTCTCTCTGCCTGCCTCTCTGCCTACTTGTGATCTCTGTCTGTCAAATAAAGAAATAAAAATCTTAAAAAAAAAGAAAGAGAGGTGGGGGAGGGGCTCTTGGGTGGCTCCATTGATTAAGCAGCTGACTCTTGGTTTCAGCTCAGGTCAAGGTCTCAGGGTCCTGGAATCAGTCACACCTTGGCCTCTGGCTCCCTGTTCAGCAGGGAATCTGCCTCTCCCTCCACCCCCCCCCCCCCCCGTGTGGCATTCCCCCGCTTGTGCTCTCTCTCTCGCTTTCTCACTCTCACTCTCAAATAAATAAATTTTAAAAATCTTTAAAAATATATTTGAAAAAAGCGGGACGCCTGGGTGGCTCAGTTGGTTAAGCGGCTGCCTTCGGCTCAGGTCATGATCCCAGTGTCCTGGGATCAAGTCCCACATCAGGCTCCTTGCTCAGCAGGGAGCCTGCTTCTCCCTCTGCCTCCGCCTGCCACTCTGTCTGCCTGTGCTCGCTCCTGCTCTCTCTCTGACAAATAAATAAAATTTAAAAATATATATATATATTTGAAAAAAGGGAAGTGGGAAGGACAACTGAAGATTTTAAGCAAGGGCATGGTATGAAGAAGTTAACTTTAAGAATGATTGCTTTAGCTATTTTGTGGAACCAGAAGATGCAAAATTAAAATTGGAGAGATTACTTAGGAAGCTAGAAACTTTCAGTTATTTTTAATAATTTCACAATTATAAAAGTCAGGATTGAAAGAAAAGAGATTTAGAAGCTATTCTGAGTTCAAATCCTATCAATGGCTCTTCCATATAGCTTGGGTCCATTTTTTATTTGCTGAGATCCCCAATGTCTTCATTGGTGAAATAAAGATTATAATTCAAGGTAATAGGAACAAAAGGATTAAATAGGGGAAACATGGTAATGTATTGTAAACTATAATGCACTAAGAGCTACATGATTAGAACTGATACTTTATAGTTCCATAAGACATTGGAAATTTTTTAAATCAAAAATCTCATGAATTTAAGTTTTAGATTTAGCAGTATAGGCACCCTCACCAATATGTAGCTGATTGGTTCTCACTGTACTATAATAGCAAACTAGAAAGGTATTTCTGGTTTTGCTTTACTGGAAAAGCAGACGATAAATAGAAAATATCCTTGTAAGAGAAAAAAATCCTGTTAAAGAATTGTTAAAGGACAGAATTCAGTTATCAAATTCATTTGAAGACAGTCCCAGTTGTCTGTTGCCATGTGACAAACCACCTCAAAATTTCATGTCATAAAACAATAACCAATTTAATTACGCTTATGGATTCTGTGGGCCAGGAGTTTGGATAGGATTCAGTGACAATGGCTTACCTCTGCTCTATGATGTCTGAGACCTAAGTTGGAAAGATTCAAACGGCTGCTAGGCTGGAATTATGTGGAGAATTTTAACTCACATGTCCAAGGTCTGGGCTGAAAAGATTGATAAGCTGGATCTGTTGCTATCCTTCACGTGGTCTCTACATATGGCTTAGTCTTCTCTCAATATGGCTACCTTGAGGTAATCAAACTTACTACTTGTAACAAAAGTGAATGTTCTCACAAAGAAAACAGAAGCTTCATGGACTTTTGTTGCAGAGCCTCAGAAGTCACATAGCATGACTGTCATAGTACCACCTTGACTGAAGTGGATCCAAACCAATCCATATTTAAGAGGAGAAGATACAGGCCTCACTCTTAGTGGAATGAATGTCAAGAAATTAATGGACATGTTTTAAAGTGTCCACACAATTTCACTGAGGGAACTTAGTACATGATTTTTTTTTGAAAATGTATGCTAATCAAATCCTATATTATACATATGAAAGTCATTGAAAAGAAGATAAGAATTTCTTTTGAACTTTAGTTTTTGTTATTCTCGTGATTTTTTTCCCAATGTCACTCAATAAAATTGAGCACCCCCCACACTGGGCTCCTGCTCAGCAGGGAGCTTGCTTCTCCTTCTCCCTCTGCCCTTCTCCCTGCTTGTGCTTTTTGCATATGCCCTCTCTCTCAAATAAATAAATACAATCTCTTAAAAATGGAGGAATTTATTTGTGATATGATGGGTATTGATTGTTATCATCTAGTTAATAGGTATAGAACCCAAATATGGCAGTTTGTCTCGGATATCCTGCTTTATGCCTATTGTTCCAGAGTAATTATTAATGTGCCTTTTTCACTCACAAAAAGTTCTGTTTTTTGTGTGGAACCAGAAAAATAGTGCAATCTCTCTACTAATGGGTATCATCATAATGGGTTATTTTTATTTTTATTTTTTTTTAGATTTTATTTATTTATTTGACACATCACAAGTAGGCAGAGAGGCAGACAGAGAGAGAGGAGGAAGCAGGCTCCCCGCTGAGCAGAGAGCCCGATGTGGGGCTTGATCCTAGGACCCTGAGATCATGACCCGAGCCGAAGGCAGAGGCTTTAACCCACTGAGCCACCCAGGTGCCCCACATAATGGGTTATTTTTAAAAATAAGAAAGACATTTTTGATTTGTGATTTAGAGAGATTATCTGCATGGCCTGGAAAGAGTAAAATTAAGATTTTTTTCTTTTTGAAGTTTTTTTCAAATTCCGGTTAGTTAACATACAGTGTAATATTCGTTTCATATGTACAATATCGTGATCCAGTAGTTCCATACAAAATCCCATGCTGATTGAGAATTCTTTAGGGGTGATTGCAAAGATCCAAGGAAGAAAATTTGAGACAGCAAATTGTAATAGGAATGAGGTGAAGGGTACAGATTGTACAAATCTCACCAGACACTTACTGATTGGCTTGATATAAAGAACAGAAAAGAGGAGAAAGGCAGACTTGTCTCTAGGGGATTAGTTAGTTGTTAGATTTGAAACAGGTAGAGAACATCCCTGCTATGTTTTGGGTTTATTATTGGGGATGAAGATGGAGTAAGTGATAAGAGTTAATTTTAAAGGGTATATGCCTTTTATGAAGATAATGAGACTTTGTGTAAAAATGCTTACCCTAGACCAGTGGTCACCAATTTTAGATAAAAATTAATGTTAAATAATGCAAGCATAAGAATGAGCTGGACTTGATAGGGCACAAAAGAAGGTAGCTGATACTTTCCTACCTGCTCTGATCTGAAATATCAGGCTGGTTGCTTAACTTTCCCAGTAATTTCCAAGGTTTTAACAAATGTCCTCATTAAAAATGTTTAGTCTAGACCATTATTTCATATCTCATCCAGTCTGAATTTTCTGCACACCACCTTGAGCCCAAGCTTAAACAAGAAAGCCTGCAGTATGCTGGGGTGAGCTTATAGTGAGAATGGGAATGAGGGCTGGGTGTGGTTAGCTTCCCTTTCTCTTATTCCTTTCTTCTTTACATCTTCCTCTCCTTTCCTGCTTTTTGGTCCTCCAGGGATGGACAAAGAGCAAGGGAAAATCAGGGCAGACAAAGCCTCAAATGAGGGAATTGTAACTTTTATAAGGGTTTTCTGGGTGAAATATCTTTCTACATCCTGGAATCTTTTGTGGGTTCACTGGAGCTTCCTCCTTCTAGGGCTCTCTGAGTGCAGTTTACTGGTACAAGTAATGCTTTTTCGATCATTTGCTTAGACTTACCCACAGAGCCTTCTTTCAAACTGTCTTCCAACTGCATATGAAAGACCATTTGGATAATGTCCGTTTTGATGCTCTTAACAAAGGTATGAAGGAACATAATCTGGTCTACCATGGTGGAAATGTGACTCATTCCTACTGTAGGATGCTTTCTTTAAGCTGCTATCACAGACCACTATAGCCAGTCTCAACCTTGTAGAGTTTTTCTGACCTGAGCTACTGTGTTCCTCAAACTATATGAGGTATCTAGCAATCTCAGTGAGGTTCTTTGAAGTCTTTCTGGTTGATTGGAGAAGGACATGGAGCAAGGCAGAGAAGGTATCTCAGTTTATCAATCTTTCTTTCCTTAAAGAAATCCTTTCTATACTCTCTTTGATAGATTTCTTACCTTCCCCTCACACATTCTTCACCTAGGTAATCAGCCCATGGCTACTGGACTTATTTCTTTATGTCTTAGCATATTTTGCATAGATATCTGATCTAAAATCTATTTTTTTGGCTTTTTGAGTCTAAGCCTAAAAACTTATGAAACAATAAGAAAATTTGCACTAATATTCTGATATATTTATTACCATATTTATTAATATCTTAGTTATATAGACTATGGAACTGAAATAATAAACAAAAACTGAAGTATGTTTAAGAATTAGAAAAAAGTGAAAAAATACTTTTTTTTAAAAACACTTTGAAATATATTTAAACATTTCTTATTAATAGCAAAAACACTATTTTATCTCAGTAAAAATACTAATATTTCATACTGAATATAAGGTGATTGAATGTTTTAATCTTTTCAAAATCTTGGGTATAGTCTCCATGATACAGTGATTAAATATCTGGACTTTAATTTAATTTATTTATCTTTTTATTTTTTATTAAAAGAATGTATTGAAGTATAGTTGTAAATCAATGTTACATTAGTTTCACTTGTACAACATAGTGATTCAACAACTCTATATGTTATGCTATGGTTACCACAAGTGTAGGTACTACCTGTCACCATACAACACCATTACAATAGTCTAGTCCCTGACTCTAGTCCCTACACTGTACCTCTCATCCCTGTAACTTATTCATTTCATAACTGGAACCCTATACTTCCCACTCCCCTAAATTCAATTTATTTTTATTCTTGATCTTAATGACTTTTATGGCTGAAAGACAATAAGTCTCAAAAGTACATAGATATAAAGAGGAGTACATGGTTAGTTTTGGTTCCTATAGTACTAAATCATGGCACATACTTTTCAATCACACCTAATAATTGTGCAACAATTTTTATTGAGGTTTTAATCTGTAAAGTTCTGTCTTTCTTATATAGATCAGTTTTCTCATAAACAAATTGGAAAGGCTTAAAATTTAGTGTGTTTTAACAAATGTATTCAAGATACAAGGAAACATTTTCTTGAGAACAGATTAGAAAATTGTTTCCCTTTTTAATGTGAACATATGAGAGTTTATTTGGTAAACTAAATCACAAACTGATCAAAACACTTCTAAACACCAATTTTCTAAATACTTTCTCTTTTGCATGAGTTGTTTTTTTTCCCCCCCAAATAGTGATTTTTTTTTTTTTCACTCCTTGTTAAAGCAAACCATTTTATTTGAAGGGAAAGATTAAGTGCTCATTTTTCAAAATTATTTTCTAAGTTGCATAGTTTTGACAGCTAGCTACCATAAGAAACATTAAGTATTTATTTCTTTTAAGAGCTCTTTAAAAAAAAAAAAAGAAAGAAAGAGAAAGTTGGGTAATTTTTACATGTGGTCTTATTTACTCATTTATTTTTATAGTGAGATGACTTGTTAACCTCATGTGATACAAATAACAGCCTCTCTGCCATTGAAAACATATTTTTGTAAGTATTATTGTCATCCTTTTGAACTGTCTGTAGTACATATATAATTCTAGTTTTAACTTATTAGGTTTAATAAGCAATTAAGTTGTTATTAAACTCACTGAATGAACTTTTAATGTAGCAATAGCTTTTCAGCCTTACTCTAGACTCTCCCCCACAACCTCTCTCAAATCTAATCTGATAAACTGCTCCATTAGTGGTTGTCTTTGTAGTAAAAAAAAAAAAAAAGAGAAAAATCCCACTTAAAGCTGGTTTTTTTCTTCAACAATTTGTTGAAGACATGCCTTTTTTGAATGCATTTTTTATTTAAAAGCTCCTTTAGCTTTTATTTTTATGTATGAAATACTATCTAGCAAGTGCATATTTCCAAAAGAAAAAAAGCTAAGAAAAGGCTAAGAAAGGTTGGATGATTTTATTTATTCAACTGTATAAGAAAAATGACTTAATTTGTCCTCATATGTATTTCTTCATAATTTCAGCAATATTTTCAATGCCTCTGACAGCCCTATTTGCAAACAAAATAATGCATTTTAATTTGTTACCAAATCATTTGCCACATATTGTCTCAGTCATTTTTACTGT
Organism: Taxidea taxus jeffersonii; assembly: GCA_003697995.1. NCBI lineage: Eukaryota > Metazoa > Chordata > Mammalia > Carnivora > Mustelidae > Taxidea > Taxidea taxus. Next base: position 10,832 of record RCUC01138930.1, on the reverse strand, counting down.
GTCAGGAATAATTACTGTTTTCTCAAAGGGGAAATTTTTTGTCTTTCATAAGGAAAAGACTTCAAAAGAGACTCTGAATGCTACTTTAAAAGTATCTTGCTAATTGTAATGGCTTTATTTTAACATTAATACTCATATCTCAAGGCAACACAAATACGTAAAGCAAATTTCATCTGTATTTCAAATTACCACTAGATAACTTCACAATTTTCACCAGTTTCTTATGAGTGTTGATGTTTTTTGTTTGTTTGTTTGTTTGTGTTTTTTTTTTGTTTGTTTTTAAAATAATGCTGTGGTTAAGGAAACGTTTCTATTTAATGAAGAGTAGACAAAGTGTTAGCTTGGCTTTGTTCTTGTTGCCTACTTGGGTTTCCATTATTAGCATTATCTTAAATTTATGGTTTATCTGCAGTAATCTTTTTTAAACTACATCATCAGTTTACTGAAGTTAGTTTGTTTAAATTTTAGAGCATAATCTGCAAGTCCATAAACACTTTGTATTTCAAAGAGCTGAAATTTGAACAAACAGTGAGACTGTTTCAACGACTCTCCTATAGAACTTCACACTTCCATCACAATAATCTAATAGTAAATCATACATAATGGTCTGTCCTATGGACCCGATGAGGGACCAGAGTCATTCCATATATTTGATTATCATTAAAGTCTTTTATCTTATCTTTGGATTATATTCTCTAATATTTCCTCTGTGCTCACCAGCATATGTTCCCATGTGTCTGGTGTCTTAGTCCTTTAGGCATCTATAACAAAATATCACAGACTGGGTGACTTATAAACAGCAGAAATTTATTTCTCACAGTTTTGGAAGCTGGGAAGTCCAGGATTAAGGCACCACATGGCCACGTTCTGGCAAAGGCCCTCTCCCTGGTTAGTAGCCAGCACCTTTTCTCTGCATCCTGCACATGGTGGAAGGGCTAGGGATCTCTGTGGGGTCTCACTTATAGAAACATTAATCCATGGGGCACCTGGGTGGCTCAGTGGGTTAAAGCCTCTGCCTTCGGCTCAGGTCATGATCCCAGGGTCCTGGGATGGAGTCCAGCATCCAGGCGCTCTGCTCAGCAGGGAGCCTGCTTCCTCCTCTCTCTGCCTGCCTCTCTGCCTACTTGTGATCTCTGCCTGTCAGATAAATAAATAAAATTAAAAAAAAAAAAAAAGGACTGAGGTCCCCTGAGAAAAAAGAAATTAAAAAAATATATATATATCCATTCACAAAGGCTCCACCCTGGTGAACTAAACATTTCTCAAAACTCTACCACCTAATACTAATTGTTACGGTTAGGAATTCAACATATGAATATGGGGGAACATAACATTCAGACCATAGCACCTGTTTTGTTCTAGATCAAACTCCTGCAGAGATGGGGAATTTACCTCCAAATAAGAAAATTATTCTAATAACTCTGACAGTTATAACTACTGGAAATTCCATTCTCATACTGATTCAAATCTATTTTCTCACATGTTTAACCCATTATTCCTAGGTCAGCCAGGGGTGGAAGACCCAGAACGAGAATCCCTTAAATATTTTATTATTTATTATTTAGTGTACATCGTTTGGGTTGCCAAATGATTTGTATGGCTAAAACAGTTATCATCCTCATCTATACAGAGATTTCTTTCACATATTTCCAAAATAATTGTCTAATATATTTTAAGTAATATTAAATAACCTTGGTCATGAACTGTTTCATCACCTGATTCATCAGTAGAGAAAGGTGGAAATTCTCCAGGATAGTTCTTCTGAACTGACCCACAAATATTCTGAAACTTGCATCTCTTTAGCTCTTTTGGCTCACTTGGAAAGAACTCACTTTCTCAATGGACGATGCCTTTACTAAAAATTGTTTCTTCATTTCAGTGGCAAGAACTGATGTGATCTTTGAGATGAAGGTTCAATCTTACTTTTTTAAACAAAATTTATTTATTTGACAGAGAGAGAGATCACAAGCAGGCAGAGGCAGGCAGAGAGAAGGGAGGAAGCAGGCTCCCCACTGAGCAGAGAGCCCGGCGGGAGGCTCGACCCCAGGACCCTGGGATCATGACCTGAGCCAAAGGCAGAGGCCTAACCCACTGAGCCACCCAGGTGCCCCTCAATCTTACAATTTTAATGTTAAACTGAAATCAGGGAAGAGGGTCAGTTTGGGTTGCTTTATGAATGCCATACAAAAGGGGACACCTTAAGATATTATCTTAAAACTCCCCAAATTGTCCATAATGTAATGATGGACACAACTTGACAAGAGCTCACTGCATCTGGTGATGTGATTTTAGCCTCTGAACAATAAATATAAGAACAGTGAAAGGTACACAGTCAAAAATACCACACATTCAGCAAATGTTATAATCTTAGAGTTAGCAGTGTTAGTGATTGTCCTTATTAAGGGTTTGTTTGGGCCTTATAGACTTCTAAAGCACAACACATTTTATCTTTAGGGTTTTGTTTTTTTATTGAAGACAAATTCTCAACACAGTGGATTCTCATTGGGTGGCCTGAGAGTGAACTCTCCAATGGGCTTTTAATAGCTATTTTAAGAACAGAGTCTGCTTTGTAAATACAGAGGACAAATTGGTGGTTGCCAGAGGGGAGGGGAGTGGATGGATGGGCAATTAGGGTAGAGGGAAGTGGGAGGTATGGGCTTTCAGTTTCATATTCAATGAATATGTCCTGGGCATGCAAGATATAGCATAGGCAATATATTCAATGTTATTATAATAGTATTGTATGGTGTCAGGTAGTAGCTACACCTGTGGTGAGCATAGTGTAACATATAGAGTTGTTGAATCACTATATTCTACACTTGAATCTAATATAACGTGTGTCAACTATACTTCGGTCAAAAACCAAACGGTTTACTTACATTTCACGGCAAAGACATTTAAATGGATTTCTTCTAGTTGTGATTATGTACCTTTTATCCATTCACATAAAATTATAGTGACCTCATAAAATGCCCCCAAACTGGACACTTTTTTTTTTTTAAGATTATTTGACAGACAGAGATCCCAAGTAGGCAGAGAGGCAGGCAGAGAGAGAGAGAGGAGGAAGCAGGCTCCCTGGTGAGCAGGGAGCCTGATGTGAGGCTCAATCCCTGGACCTCGGGATCATGACCTGAGCCGAAGGCAGAGGCTTTAACCCACTGAGCCACCCAGGTGCCTCCTAACTGGATACTTTTAAGAGTGAAAACATTGTTACTAGCAACTAGGATGGGACAAGAGGCAAAGGCCAAGACTGTCTCAGACTAGGCCAGATCTCTGATCACTCTAAGTAAAATGTATGAAGACCAGCAAGACATAACCAGTGAACCCCAAGATTTCCACAAAAGTTCTCCCCTAATCTGACTACCTCAGAATCCCTAGGTTACTTATTAAAAATGCTGGTACCCTGGGCTCACTCCCAAGATGGTTAGATTGTCCATATTTTTAGGTCTCTAGGTGGTTCTAGTGTTGAGTCCGTAATCAAAGGAGCCAGACTGATACAAAGTGAAGGTCAAGCAAAGCTTTATTTCGCACCAAGCCTCAAGAATCAAACTGACCAGCCAGGGCCGTCTTTTGTAAGAGAGGCGACCCCTCTCTGCCTTAAAGACTGGCTTTTTAGGCAAAGGCCATGTGGTTGGGCCTGGCCACGCACAGGTGACCAATGACACAGAGAAAACTGCAGTCAGGCTAGGTCATACATAAGTGACCAACTGAATTACAATTTACCCTATAATATACATTTGAACTAGCCTATCACCTTGGTCAGAACTGGCACCCAAAAGGTGCCCAAAGGGCGGGGCCCATACTCCTTGGTAGCTAGGGAGACAGTATGTGTCCCCACTGATTGGATACCTCCACCTGGCCTGACCCACCCTTGTATTTGGGCTTTGTTACCTGGGATTGGTTTCCGGGACTTGTGTCCCACCCCCCCAACTTGTTTTTAAGTAAGTCCCCTGGGGGGGGGCAGGGTCCATTTAAGTTTTATTGCATAAACAACAAAATGGCTATTCAACCAAAATGGAGCCATTTTGGCTAAATAGGCCCTTACACTAGATAATGACAGTAATCAGCTAAAACTAGTGTGGGCTACTTCCCTTTGAAACCCTCTAAATTGTATTTCACGCTGGAATTGGCATATGCACACTTTAACCTTATATATTCTCCATTTTTTTTCAAATTCAGGAAGCATATTTTCCCCTTTTAACATCTTAAAAATCCAGATACCTCTTAGAACTGATGGCATCTTAAAATCAGGACATAATTTTCATTGCCCATACATTCGTGGACTTGGTTTATTCCTGGAAGCGTGACTGAACTGTAGCCCATAAATGTTGATTTTTAGTTGACAAACTGAGGGTCAAATAAAGAAAGAATATGAAATATAGTTGTCTGAGGATTTTCTGTTGATACCTTAAAAACAAGCAAAAAAATGGAAGCATCAACTTTTGCATAATGAGTGTCACCAAATTTGAAAAAAATTTAGTAGGAACCTCTTTTAAGAAATATTTCAGTATTGGTGAATTTGGTGGCAAAAGAGGGTGATACTCTAGGAAAACTCAGGCATTGATAATTCTGAATTGAAGAATGATTCAGAATAATTGGAAACAAAGTAAAGAAGTTCTAAGAATTTCTTAAAACAATTATTTACCTCAATTTTTTTCTTATGTACAAGAACGCTATGATAAAATTCTAAGTGTAGATAAATTGAAACAGTTCTTTAAATTAAAAATGACATTGACTGATAAAAATATTGTTTATTTAGCAGGATTTTTTATTTCTCAGTGATATATGAAAATGTGTTTTTTTAAATTCCCATGTAATTAACATAGAGTGTTACATTAGTTTCAGGTATACAATATAGTGATTCAATAATTCTTTTGATTATTCAATCTCATCATGTAAGTGTACTCTTGAAAATGTTGTATCATAATTGATAATGTCTGAGATTTGATATATGATATGGACATTAGGCAAAAAGAAAAAATAATTAAATCCTTTGGTAATTTTGCTGGCTAGTCCACTCAGGCAGCACATGCCCTAGAGTAAAGGTATAATAAAGCACATTAATATCAATTAATCTCAGTTCCTCTGTACCTGTCATAATGTAAACATTTTCTTACCAAGTGTGTGAATTCAGAATTAAGGGGTTTTAAAATAAGAAAAGTAATTATCTGAAGCTTTATCTAGAATGTTCCATGTTAGAAAAAAATCTGGGTTGTTTAGTGACATTTCAAGGGCTCTTTTGAGTCTACCCAACGTCTGGCACAAGCCAACGCTTGTGTAATATGTGACACCACTATATAAGCCACACACACATGCACACATGAAAGAAATAATAGCACTCCCTATCAGACTTAGTAGGATGTTGGCCACAATTTAAGCCTCCCAAAACAACCAGGAAGAGGGCATTCGGGCCTGAGTAAGGAGGAGGTTTGGTCCCTGCCCCCATCTTCCACAACTTTCCTCTCCAGTTGCGTTTATTTTCAGACGATACAGGGAAGCCCAGCTGCTAGCAGACAACAGGCTGAACAGTAGCCAGCTGCTTTATAACTGTGTTAGCCAGAAGCCCTCATGAGAAATATTCTTCCTGGAAAATAAATTATAACATGTCTAAGTGGTGTCTGACAAAGCTAAACAGGAGGCATGCTGCTCTATTGCAAATTCATCTGCAGTCTCTGGGTAGAGAGACAAATAAAAGCACTTCATCAAAATCAGTCACAGAAACCCAGGAATACCCATAGGAGACCACTAAACTCTAAATACCAATCAATTTCTCCAACTTTTTTTGTCAAACTTGCAAGTCCTTTCAAGCGCTGTCTTCTTGAACTGCCAGGCAGCAGCTGGCTGGTATGGAGAAAGATCAGAAGGAATACAGTTTGGGGGCCTTCTATGACACAGCGGTTTATCTAGGGGAGGACCCTTATTGCTGAAGGGTTTTTTTGGCTTTAGAGCATCAATTAAGGTTAAAGCTAAACACCTGCTTTTATGTCCATATGTTTGCAATGTCTTTGCTTGAAGAGGTTTGCCTAAATATACTGGGAAGCAATACAAATAGAAAATTAAGAAGCTGCCCTTCCAAATGCAAGTTTGAAACGGCAACCCTGAAAGTAATTCAACATGTAGCCTGAAGGTATTTTAATATTGCTGGTCCCGTAACAATCACAATTTCACTGGGACGAGATATTGATGATTTAAGAAGATGCTAGTCTTGGTATTAACTTTGATTTAATCAAAATCTTACGGTGATATTTAATCAAGGTACTTCTGATGACCTGTTATGCTTAGGACATTTTGCTAGGTGCTGCAAGTGATCATCATACCATCTTATCTTCAAGGAGTTTGTATTTTCATTCTGGAATCTAATAGTCATAAAAGATAGTTTTTCTTCAAGCTATGCCTTTGATTAGTTGTGTGACCATGACAAAATCAGTTAGGTTTTGGCATGTGGTTAACATATAAGGAAACTCATTTGGGACAATAGATTGGGAGAGTAAGAGCTTAGAAAAAAGTAAGAGGAACTTTGAGCCCATAGAAATATGGAGAGCATAAATTAGGGTGACAATAGACATGGACAGTAAATAGATCCATGATATATGTTGGAGAGAGACCCAAAGGTTCTACAAAACATTGTATGCCAGGCTAAATACCTTCTATTAAATTTACACTGATTCTGTGGAGCAGGTGAAGTTTTCACTTGGAGGACTACAATATTATACAGCTCTTTTATGACTAGGTATGGGACTCTTCAAATGTCATTTACTTGTTGGAGATCACTCTTATCTATAATGAAGTAATATGACTCATCTCTCTTCCAAGAGTATACAAAGAAAAAACAGATAATAGGTATGAAATAGTTGGAAAGGAAAGTTATTCTTGGATGTGCAAGGCAATATTATTACTACTTGCAGAAAGGTTTTAAGTGCTAAGGATTCAGGTAGGTGAGCCACTTGGCTTTTAAATGGCCTCAATTAATAACTGCAATTTACATAATATAAAATTAAAGACACTAAATAAACCCAAAAGAATTGGAAAAATAAACTATTTTCTTAAATGTATCACATTCAAATTAGGGAAACCTAAGGCTCAATATCACAAGGTCAAAGTAATCTTACTCAAGTCTGACTTCTAATTGCCTTAATTTATGAAATAGTTTCATCCATGAAAACATTTCCAAATGAAGTAATAAAAAAGTTTTCATGAAATTATAGTGTCTATATTTTGATAGACTCTAATTCTGTCCAGATTGTACTGGACTTATTGATTTTTCCTCATGGCTAATAACATGTTTATATTATAGAATTATCTGACTTTAAAAATGGCAAAAAAAGGGATGCCTGCATGGCTCAGTCAGTTAGGCAACTGTCCTTGGCTCAGGTCATGATCCCAGGATATTGGAATCAAGACCCACATCAGACTCCTTGCTCTCAGCAAGGCGACTGCTTCTCCCACAGCCTGCTGCTCCCCCTGCCGGTGTGCGCTCGCTCATTCATTCTCTCTCTCTCCCTCTCTGGCAAATAAATAAAATCTTTAAAAAGGCAAAATATATGTTCTTAGCACATATATGTGAACCACTGGGCTGATATGCAACATGAGTTGGCTTAAACAGAAAGATCTTTATTTTAGTTGTTTTGGTTTATGTTGTTAACTTCAGTTAACAACAACAAATAAAAGCAGAGGTGATTCCAAACATCAGGAACTGTTTTGCTTTAAATTTCTTTTCAAAACAGAACCCACGGGGTGCCTGGGTGCCTTAGTTGTTAAGTGTCTGCCTTTGGCTCAAGTCATAATCCCAGGGTCCTGGGATTGAGCCCTCATTGGGCTTCCTTCTCAGCAGGAAGCCGGCTTCTCCCTCTTCAACTCCCCTTGCTTGTATTCCATCTCTCGCTGTCTCTCTCTCTGTCAAATAAATAAAATCTTAAAAGCAACAATAACAACAGCAATAATAACAAAACAGAACCCAAATGTCATGGAAAAAGAATTGCTGACCATTTTTTTTAGAAATTTAAGTCAAAAAAGCTGTTGTTATCTGTTTTTACAGAACAACTCAATTACAGATGTTTTAATTATACAAAATTATAAACAATCACATGAAGTTGTTTACTTCTTAGAGAGTAGAAATTAATAAAGTCTGCCAATTTTTAACACATATATTTAAACTCTCATATAGCTGTGTCATTCAGAAACTTACCTAAGTATTTCTGGTCATATAATAGTATATGTCTCCATACACATTACTTTGAAGGCTTTCGTAGTTAAAAACTGGCTTAAAATAGGAAGCTTATCAAAAATTTTGTCATTAAAACAAAGTTTAAGTAAGTTGTATAAGATATACTTCATAGACCTTGACCCCATGAGCAATTTTCAGACCCACACATTCTTTTTTGTGTGTTTATGTCCTAGTAACAAAAATATACTATTGAAAAGGCACTAGAATTACATAAAAAATTGATGGCAGTTGTGAAAAGGATGGATTTGACATGACCCAATTGTTTAATGTTAATAAAAGTAATTTGTTTTATAGATACAGGAACATTTCACTGTACCTAAATGTAAATATAGTTTAGACTTAGAAAAGAGTCTATGCAATGAGAAACTGGAAAGTCATTAGTAAATTTAGCATACTTCAAATCTCTGGTTTGCTCTTTCTCTGCAAATTTCATTTCTGTTTTTGTGTTTTTCCCTCACTAGAGTGGTTTTCCCTTATTTTTATTTGTTGATTTGTTTTGTTTTAATCTGATTTTTGATTTTTGTTTTTCTCACATGAATTTGTCAAGAGCAGGAATCTTTTCGTTGTTAATACCATCAACCAACTGACTTGAACCCTCAGTGACCCAACTCAAAAATATATTTAAAAAGTTGGTTAGGGGCGCCTGGGTGGCTCATTTAGTTAAGTGTCTGCCTTTGGCTCAGGGCAGGGTCCTGGGATCGAGCCATGTGGCAGGCTCCTTTCTTCTCTCTCGCCCTCTGCCCCTCTTCCTTGTTCATGCACACTCACTCTCTCTCAAATACATAAATAAAATCTTTTAAACAAAGTTTGGGGGCTCCTGCGTGGCTCAGTGGGTTAAAGCCTTTGTCTTTGGCTCAGGTCATGATCTTTTTTCTTTTTGTTTTTTAATTTGTCAGATAGAGAGAGAGCGCAGGAGTGAGCACAGGCAGACAGAGTGGCAGGCAGAGGCAGAGGGAGAAGCAGGCTCACTGCTGAGCAAGTAGCCCGATGTGGGACTCGATCCCAGGATGCTGGGATCATGACCCAAGCCAAAAGGCAGCCGCTTAATCAACTGAGCCACCCAGGCGTCCCATCAGGTCATGATCTCAAGGTCCTGGGATCCAGCCCTGCATTGGGCTCTTTGCTCAGCAGGGAGCTTGCTCCCCCCTCCAACCGTCCTCCACCTGCCTCTCTGCCTGCTTGTGATCTCTGTCTGTCAAATAAATAAATAAAATCTAAAAAAAATTTTTTTTTGGCTAGTTCACCATGGGTGAGGTTTTCCGCTCTGTTCAATTGGTTTTGACCAAGGAAGTGAGCTCACGTAGTCCAAATGTGCAGAGGTAAATGGGAGGAGCAAAAATTTCCTAAAAGTTGTAATTGGGCTGGGCAGATGCCCAGAAATTTTCTGCTCCACTGTTAGTTCACCAGTGCTTAATTTCATGGGATGTGCATATTCAAATGCTGATGGCTCAGTTCCAGAGTTGTTTCTTGGTCTGTTTTAACTTCTCTGTGATAAGTGCATTATACATATGAAAATGTAAACTTCAAAGAATGAGAGCACATTCTTTCCATTTGGGACCACATTTGAAATGTGGCCAGGCAATAATCAGCTAAAGTTTGTTCCTATATAATAACTGGTAATTTCTGGGGAAATTAATAAAAAATAGCATTTCAAATGTAGCAAGTCTCCAGAGAAAAGAAATTCTATAAGAGAGGATTGTCTTGAGGCCAAGACAAGGGGGGAGAAACTAAACTTCTTGTTACATACTTGGAATATCAACCTAAATGGCTAAATGCAAATCATTTCCCAGATCCTAAATATCCATTATAATTACAGCTAACATTTATTGAAATTACACTTATATATGAAGCAGGATGCTGCTTCTTAATATATAGAATTTCACAAAATCTATGAGGTAGGTATATTTTATATTTATATTTGGATATCAGAATATTTGAGTTTCTTATGAAAGGCCATGAAATGAGGAAATAGAATAGCCAGAATTCTAACCCAATTGTATTTGAAACCAGAGCCTAGTTCTCTGCTCTACGTTATTCAACTTCCAGTGTTGTTGTTTTAATCTTTACTCATTAAAAAAAAAAAGAAAAAAAAAAACCCTCTCAAATATACATACGAGGAGTAATCATATCTTTTCTTTTTTTTTTCCATATAAGATTCTCCTGTTAGTTACTTCTAAGTATAGCATTTAATTTATAATATTTTATCTTATTTTAAAAAATAGTGTTTACTTAATGTTTGTAGATATTTGTACTCTGAATCCAAATATTATCATAAATAAGGATCATGTATATCAAGATTTATGAATTTGGTGATAAATTTAAAATCATGAAGCTACAGTTATAAAGGCTAATATAGTTGTCCAACATAAATCTAAAAGAAAACTATTAAGATATATCTTTAAAAATTAGGGGCATAGGGCTTCTGATTGGGACAGTTGGTTAAGCTTCTGACTCTTGGTTTTGGCTCAGATTGTGATCTCAGGGTCCTGAGATCAAGCCCTGCATCAGGCTCCACACTCAGTGTGGAGTCTACTTAAGATTCTCTCTCCCTCTGACCCTCCTGCTCATACCCTTCCTCTAAAATAAATAAATCTAAAAAAAAAAAAAA
>RCUC01138929.1:22500-43795 GCA_003697995.1 Taxidea taxus jeffersonii | reverse complement strand
TGCATCAGTCAAAATGCTTGACATTGCCCGTTGCCGTGTAAGATCAGTCAGTTTCTCAAAGGAGTAGCATACACATTTGTCCCTGTAGTCCAGCCTTCCTTCCCCGAGGTATTTATACAAAAGGAATGAACATATATGTTCATAAAAAGACTTGTCTGAGGATATTCATGGCGGCTTTGTCCTAAGAGCCAAAGAAGGGTCTGTCCATGGAATTGTGGTGTACCCGTACAACGGGACACTGCTCTCACTGGGGTGGGATGCGCATACTCTTCATATATGCAACAGAGGCACTGTGTTGAGCAAAGGAAGGCAGACCCTTTCCCCGCAAAAGGCCTATTGTCTCATTCTGTTTCTGTGAACTTCTGGGACAGGCGAGACTAATTCATTGCAGAAGAAGGCTGGGCAGTGGTTGACTCAGGGAGAGAGGGGGAGTTACCGGGAGTGAGTGTGAGGGGCAGGAGACAACTTTTTGGGAAGATGGCACGATCTCTATCTTGATAGGGACACCCGTGAGGGACCCCTTGCAGGTCTCTGGGCTTCTCTTTCTGGTGTTTCTCCTCTTTCTGACTCTGCCCAACAGATTCTAGTTGCCCCACAACTCTATTGGAAGAGCCCTGGGCTCTGTCTGGGATCCCCGCTGCTGTGCTGTGGCCTGGGTCCTTTTCTCCAGGCTGTAAGCTGGAACTCCTTTTTTTTTGTAGCTCATCTCTCATCACCATCCTGTAGTTTCTGCTGTCCAAAGAGTTATGCTATTATTTCATAGATTTTGTCTGTTTTTTTCTTTTTTAGTTGTTTCATGCACAAGAGTAAATACAGTTCCTATGACTCTTCTTGACTAGGAATAGATGTTCTGGACTGGGCAATATTTCTATTAAAAAAATTGTCCTACCATTTATAATGTAAGGCAGAGATTTTGTGTTGTTCTTTGCCGTAATTCCAGTATCTACAACCAAGAATACTTGCCTTATTGTAGGGACTTTGTGACGTTTTGGGGACAGATGCATGATTCATTTCCCCCCCTCTGTTTACACTTTAGTTACGAATGTTGAATAGCAGAACTAATGCTTTATTTAAAGGAGCATTTTCTAAAGGGTCCTTTGGAACCGCTGGTCTCTTGATTCTTTATAAATAATGAGTTCTGTAATGAAATTGGTTTGGGAAATGCGTATGTGCTGAAACATCCTATGGTAAAGAAACTTTGGTTCAAACCAGAGTTGCCTAAATGTATTTGACCAGAGGTTTGTCTTTCCTGCCCAAACATCTATTAACTTCTTACCTAATTTATATTTTCTGGATCCCATCTTGAGAAAGGGTAAACATCTTATAAGTGTAATGAAACTACGTACATTTATCTTTTTCACTCTTTTACAAGAATGGTACACTCTCTTCTTGTAAGACAGTAACAAATAGAAGATGTTTTTGTGTTGTAGGTTATATATGACAATTTGTGTATTTTTAAGCAGCTTTATTGAGATACCATTTGAGGGACGCCTGGGTGGCTCAGTTGGTTAAGCAGCTGCCTTCGGCTCAGGTCATGATCCCAGGGTCCTGGGATCGAGTCCCACATCAGGCTCCTTGCTCGGCAGGGAGCCTGCTTCTCCCTCTGCCTGGCCTGCCACTCTGTCTGCCTGTGCTCATTCGCTCTCTGATAAATAAATAAAATCAGAAAAAAAAAAAAGAGATACCATTTGAACTACAGTTTAATGGATTTAAGTATGTTCATGGATATGTGCAACCATCACCACAGGAAATTTTAAAACATGTTCATCACATCAGAAAGAAACCTTGTGATCTGTAGCTTTTACCCCTGTCTTGCCCTCCTTCCCCAGCCCTAAGGATCCACTGGCCTACTTTCTATAGCTATAGATATACCTATTTTGGACATTTCCTGTGAAAGCAATCCTATGCTGTGTGGTCTTCTGTAGCTGGCTTCTTTCACTTAGCATTTCCAAGGTTCACACATACTGTGGCACATGTCAATACCATTCCTTCATGTGGCCGAATATACCCATCCACACCCATTGTGTGGGTATGGATGTACCTCATTCTGTTTTTCTGTTAATCCATTGATAAACATTTGGGCTGTTTCCACCCACCTGGCTATTAAGACTAATACTGCTGTAACATTGGTGTACAAGTTTTCACGAGGACACATATTTTCACTTCTCTTGGCCGTATACCTGGAGCAGAACTGATGGGCCATATGGTGGCTCTATGCTCAGTCAGTTGAGGAACCGCCAGACTCTTTTCCAGAGTGGCGGCCCTGTTTTACATCCCTGCGAGCCTTTGTGTGATTGGTCTGATGTCTCCACATCCTCACCAACACTTGTTACTGTCTGATATTTTGATTCTAGCCACCCTAATGAGTATGAAATGGTATTGCATTATGGTTTTGATTTGCATTTCTCTAACTGATAGAGTACTGATAGAGTATGTTTTCATGTGCTTTTTGGCTGTTTGTATATCTTCTTTGGAGAAATGCATAGTGAGCCCCTTTGCTCATTTAGAAATTGGTTCATCTTTTTGTCATTGAGTCATAAGAGTTCTTTATATGTTCTAGATTAAGCCCTGTGTCTGGTATATGATTGCAAAATGTTTTTCCTGCTTTGTGGATTGTTTTTTCAGTTTCTTGATTGTGGCCTTTGAAGCATACAGTCATCTGAAATTTTTAATTTCGCTAAAGCCCAGTTTATTCCCTTTTTCTTCTGTTGCTCTTGCATTTGGTATCACATAAATATGTTTTGTTCTCTGCTTTCAGCAGAGTCAGAGCAACAGCCTTTATTGGGTTTGTTGTTATGAAAAAAGTAGTTAAATCGTTAAAAATAGTTATCATTAGCTTTAAGGCCATAATATTTGATGGTTTTTTTTATTCACACGAAATCCAGTGGCATTTGGCTAAAAATTCCAGTCCTGGTGTAAAGTAAATGGAAAATGATATGTTTTAATTGAATTAAATAGCATAAGAAAAAATAAAGTCAATATTATTGATTTTAGAGCATTTTATTCAGTGAACCCCCCCCTATTTGCTTCATCAGTCCTGCTCCCCTGCGGACGTTTCCGCTGGTGCTGAGCCTTCAGCAGCACAGAAAGGCTGTAGGATGAGGAAACCGCGAGTGGGGGGGGGAGCCCTCCCTTGGGGGGAGCGAGTGGCGGCGTCGCGGAGGAGGCGGCGGAGGTCGTGCGGGTCTGTTTCGAAAATTCAGGGCGAGGCGCTCGCTGCGGGAAGGGGATGACGCCGCGTTCCTCGGTGTTGCGCGGGGTCTGGCACGGGGGCGGCAGGGGCCCCGCGTCCCGGCGTGTGTCCGGCGGTTTGCGCCACCCGCTGGCAGGACGGGGTCGGCGTCTCCGTCGGGATCGCCCGCGGGCGGCCGTGCGCGAGGAGAGGGGCTCGGCCAGGGGCGTGCGCGCTGCCCAGACCTCTTCCGGCGCAGGGCCCGAGCCCCGGCGTGGACGAAGGCCCTTCCGTGCGGCTCCGGCGGCCGCGTGCCGTTCCTCTCGAGGCGGTGGCGGGTCCCCGCTCGGCGCGTCAGCCCGGGCCGGCCTCGGGTCGAGGCTGTGTGTCCCGTGCGCGGCCTGACCAGCTCTTTGTTTTCTGCGCAGGTGGTGAGCGCCGCGGCCGCCTCAGCACGTCAGCGGCCATGGATGCGGAGAAGAAGCCGGAGAGCGAGGACGATGAGAACAGAAAGGGAGGAGCGGACGCGAGACGTTCCTCACCTCGCGGCGGAGATGGCGGGCCGGTGGTTGACGCGACAGCACGTGCCTCAGAGACTCCCAGCAGCAAGAGAGGCTTCCCCGAGCCCGCACGGCGCGGCCCCGCGGCGGGGGACGGAAACCAGCGCGTGTCCAAGCGGATGCGGCTGTCCGCCCGCGCGGGGGCCCCGGAGCCGGACGAGCCGCGCGCTCCCGAGCCGCGCGCTCCCGAGCCGCGCGCTCCCGAGCCGCGCGCTCCCGGCGGAGAGCCTTCGGCGCGCCCCGCCCCGGAAGTGCCTGCCCCGCCAGGCGAGACCGCGAAGGAGGCGCTCCTCAGTGAGTGCCCGGCCGGCCGCCCCTGTCCTCCCGGGGCCTCCTCCGCTCCTGGCCGTTTTGGCGCTAGTGATGCGGTTTCTCCGAAGACAGACCCCGGAGACGAGTCTGCTCCGGAAGCGGCCTCCCTTGACGCGGAAAGAGGGTCTCGTCTCCCCCCGAGGGAGGCCAGTGTCGGTTGTGCCACTGGACACGCCGATCCGGTTCTCGAGTGCAGCGTTTGCGGCCATCCGTTCTCGCCTTGCTCCGACGTGGAGCCGCGCGCCGAGGGCCCCGCGCGCTGCCGCTGCGGCCACGGGGCGGAGAGCGGCGCCGCGCTGCGCGTGCACGCGGGCCCGACGCCCGGGCCGCCCCCGGTCTTCTCCTGCGAGCTGTGCGGCTTCCAGTGCGCGCAAGAGAACCTGCTGAACGCGCACTACCTCGGCAAGACGCACCTCCGGCGTCAGAATCTCGCTGCTCGCGGAGGATTTGTTCAGATCCTGACAAAACAGCCCTTTCCTAAGAAACCGTGTCCCCTGGGAACCAAAAACGTTCGCGTGAAACCCAGACCCGCCAAACCGGCGGCAAGGACGAGTGATCCCAGGGGCGCCCGGCATGTGGGCCGCCCAGTTCCGGACCCCCGGGGAGGCGTGTCGGAGCAGAGCGGGGCGGGCGAGCTGCTGGTGGAGATGAGGCCGTGCGCGGATACTGCGCCAGAGCAAGCAGAGGCGGTCGAAGAAAGCGTGGCTGCCGTGGGGGTAGCTCCAAACCCTGGGAACCAGAGTAAGAGCAACAAGATAGGGGCGTTGGTAAGCTCAGAGCGCCTCTTTGACCAGTTGGAACCTCCCAGAAATGCCCTCCAGGCAGCGCGCGGCGGCAGTGCGAGCCCGAGACCCGAGCGCAGCGTCGTCCTGTTGGGCGGTGGCTTCCGACGACGAACCGGCTCGTTTACCTTAAGAGGCCAGGCCAAGAAAAGGCTTAATCTTTTAGGAATGAGCAGAAGAGCAACTAATGACCCCCAGAGGTTGTGTATGAAACACTTCAGAACCCAGGTGAAGACAAGTGAGACAGAGGGTGTGGCCAGACCCGGAGAAGCAGGCGGCGGTGTGCGCAGTCTGCGTGTGACCTCCTCGGAAACCCCGGGCCTGACGCGGGGCAAAGGGAGCTCCCCTGCCGTGTGCTCCGGTGGCTCTGCGCCGGGGAGGCCAGCTGCTGATCACCAGATGTGTGCTCGCACGGACTGTGGTCACGGAGCGCCATGTAGGGCAGGCGTGGGGAGCCATGGGGAGAGGGGCCCCGCCGGAGAGGCGAGGCTTTGCTGCCAGGCACGTGGCTTTTCCAGCACGTCGAGGGGGGACCCCGATGAGCATTTGCACAACCGCCAGCATCAGCACACTGCCGCTGGTCTCAGGTGTCAGTGCTGTTCATTTATTTTTGAGAATGAACTAAATCTTAGAGACCACATGAAGGAAAAGCACAATATGGGGTTTTTTTGCACTCCTTGCAGTCTCTTCTTGTCTGAGAAAGACATGGAAGAACACAAAAAAACCGAGAAGCATATTCGTTTATTGGTTCAACCAAAGACTTCCCAATCATTTAACAGTGATTTGGCTTTACAGACTTTATCCTTAAGAACTTTAGAATCAGAAGATACAAAAAGTTCTATGAGTGGGTCTGGTAAAGCAGCTCAGGAAGAACCTGCTAAGTCCAGAGCAAGCCATGGGCACGAAGTGAGGCACTCCAGTAAGCCTCAGTTTCAGTGTAAGAAGTGTTTTTATAAAACGCGGTCTTCCACTGTTCTCACAAGACACATCAAGCTCCGGCATGGCCAGGACTATCACTTCCTTTGTAAAGCGTGCAATCTTTACTCGCTCAGCAAGGAAGGAATGGAGAAGCACATCAAGAGAAGCAAGCATCTTGAAAATGCCAAGAAAAACAACATTGGCTTAAGTTTCGAAGAATGTATTGAAAGGGTGTGTATAGGTGCAAATGACAAAAAAGAAGAGTTTCACGTTTCTGGAAATGGAAGGATCGAAGGCCACATAGAAGGTGTGCGGTTGCAGGAGCATTCCTATCTGGAAAAGAGCCTACTGACTACCAAGGAAGTGCTACAGTCTGGTGTAACGACCAAAGAGGGTGAGGTAGCTTTGACCGCTACTCCAAAGAGAGGGAGACCCAAAGGTAACATCTCACGGACATGCTCTCACTGTGGTCTCTTGGCCTCTAGTATTACAAACCTGACCGTTCACATTCGACGAAAACACAGTCACCAGTATAGTTATTTATGCAAAGTGTGTAAGTATTATACGGTAACTAAGGGAGATATGGAACGCCATTGTGCCACTAAGAAACATAAAGGACGTGTAGAAACAGAAGCAAATGGCAAACAGAGTTCAGATATCGTTGTTGGCCCCGAAGGGGGTAACCTTGAGGCCTGTAGAAAGAATGCCATTTCAGCAGGTTCAGATGAACTTGCTCACAGGTCAGTTGAATCAGACACCCCCACTTCAGAAAAGCCAGTGCCAGAGCACGGAAGTCCAGCTAAAGTCGAAGTTGAAAATGTATCTCATTCTACAGATGGGGAAGTCCATAGTCACCTTCCTGATAAAAAGGAACAAATGTCTCTAGAACCAGAGGACCCTCTCCAGCAGGCAGATGCGTGCTCCCAGAGAGATGTGACGGGTACGAGTGATAACAAGTGTGTACACTGTGAGTTTAATGCTCACTCTTCTGCTTCTCTAGAACTGCATGTAAAACGGAAACATACAAAAGAATTTGCTTTTTATTGCATGGCCTGCGATTACTACGCTGTGACTCGTCGAGAGATGACTAGGCATGCAGCCACAGAAAAACACAAGATGAAAAGGCAGTCTTACCTGACCTCTTCTGACACAGAAGTGTCCAAAAACATCATTATCCCTGAAGAGCAACATCAACACAATTCTGAAGAATATCAAATAATTTCAGACCAGCCACCTGAAGAAGTTCTGAAATCTAAAAGTACTGCTGATGGTTGTATTTTGGATGAGGACACTAATTTAGATGTGTCTAAGGTCCTCCGTGCTCCCACCTCCGTGGAGATTGAGACTGAAGAAGAATCTAATCTCAGTGAAGACCGTTCCTTTTGTGAAACTTTCCAACAGACCCTGGCCAAGGATAAAGCTCTGAAACCCGAGGAGGTGGTGTCCCTTAATATTTCTTCTAATTGTGGCTCCCCAAGCAGATTTCAGAATGGAAATTCAGGAAGCTCAGCTTTGGATTATGAGGCAGTAGGGAGAGCCCACAGCACGTTGGATGAGCCTGGCGATGTGAGCACGCGCAGTGAGAGCGATATTGGCCGGGCAGGGGAGAATATAGATAATGCCCCTAGCAAACCTGGATGTCCTGGGGGTCTTGCGGGAGGGCATCCGGCTGAAGGCACCATCCCTATTGTGATGACAAGGACAAGGCAGGAGCTAAACCTGGAGAGCGGTGGTCAGAACGAAGTTGGGAGTGTGCAGAGTTCAGAGGATTTGAAAGATACTCGAGAAGACCCCGTTCTGGAGAACAAGGAAATTCTATTGGATTCCCAACAGGAAACTAAAATTATTTTGGAAGAGGATGGCCCAGCTTCTGATAGCACAGTTGAAAGTAATGACGTTTATGAGACTATAATCAGTATTGATGACAAAGGACAGGCCATGTACAGTTTTGGCCGGTTTGATTCTTCCATAATAAGGATTAAGAACCCTGAAGATGGAGAACTGTTAGACCCATCTGAAGAGGGTCTGGTCACAACAGGTGTGAGAATTAGTGAGTTGCCCTTTAAAGACTGTGCTCAAGGTGTGAAAAAGAAGAAATCTGAAGGCGGTTCCTTCGGTGAATCCACACGAATTCGTTGCGATGATTGTGGCTTCTTAGCAGATGGTTTGAGTGGACTGAATGTTCACATAGCCATGAAACACCCTACAAAAGAGAAACACTTCCACTGTTTACTGTGTGGAAAGTCGTTCTACACGGAGAGCAACCTCCATCAGCATCTGGCCAGTGCTGGCCACATGAGAAATGAGCAGGCCAGTGTAGAGGAGCTTCCGGAGGGAGGGGCGACTTTTAAATGTGTCAAGTGTACGGAGCCCTTTGATTCAGAACAGAATTTATTTCTGCATATTAAAGGGCAGCATGAAGAACTGCTCCGGGAGGTGAACAAGTACATAGTGGAAGACACTGAGCAAATCAACCGCGAGAGAGAAGAAAATCAGGGAAACGTTTGCAAGTACTGCGGGAAGCTGTGTCGGAGTAGCAACTCGATGGCATTCCTAGCACACATCCGCACCCACACAGGTACGTACCCCTCCGCGGACCCGCGTGGGCCCGTCAGGCGCAGGCGAAGGGCAGCGGGGCCTGTTTGTCCCGTCCAGATACAGAGTCGGCACTGCATTTGCTTGGTGGCCCGCCCCCTGGCTCACGTGACCCCGCTGGGTGGCACTCCGGACATCTGCCGGAAGTCAGTGTTGACCCTGAACATTTCCGAAGCTGATTAAGGCTTAGTGATTCCAGGGCAGGTTTTTTGACAGATTTTTCATTTTATCAAAAAGCCTTGCCCCTCAGATGCCTTTGCTAGAGTCCTGTCTCTTAATAGCTTTCCATTTGCTTCTGAGTCTTGCTTGTTTGGTTTTCCAAGGTAGCTATTAAGTGGCTCTGTGGCTTTTAGAGGACATACTAATTGGCTTTTGAGGAATAAAATAATAAAAACTTTCTTAGAATTTTAGGGATTTAAAATTATTCATTGGCAGATGGTTTATATCGAAAAGTGTAACTCCCAGGCACCAAGATTCTACTTTCAGGGATCAAGATTAGTGAACACTCTTCAAAGTTAATATGTCCTAGGGGTTTGGTTTTCACGAAGGCAGCACCTGATTTAGTTTCTGTGCTCTGTCAAATGTAGTGTTCCATTTTAATGTTTAATTTGGGGTGGAAATTTTTTTAAAACTTTTTTTTTTGTGGAAAATGCATAAGCCACTGTCCTAAATTTATGTAAAAATTCACTGCACTGTTTCTATAAACCTGCCATACATTCTTTATTTTAAATAGACAGCTTTTCTAAATCATTGTGCTCTGCTTAGACAAGTTCTGTCTCCATGGTTGAATTTATGAGTGGATTTGAATAATAAATTCACATTTCAATGAACATATTTTCATTAAAACTGTAAGGTTTATTTTACTGTACTTTTAAATAATGGCTTATTATTAAAGCTATACTTTAAATTCATGCAGTTTTTGAAACTTAGTGCATGGTTACAAGTAGGAAGACAAAGAGTATGAAACATTACTAGTTTAGGGAGATTAAAGATAGATAAAAGTTTTTCTTTGAAGAAAATAAGAGGGCAACCTGCATAAGATTAATCTAGGTAAATACAAACATTGTACTCTTGGCCCCAACTCTTCAAACAGTGGAGCTATTGTTGGGAAATAAATCCAAATACGGATTTCTTGGCATTACTGTTACCTCTGTCGGTACTGTGTTGCTCACTTTAGGGAGTGTTCTGGCTTTTAGAAATCAGGCTTGTTCACGTGTGTAGAAGGTATGTACTTTCTTAATATGCCCTCTAAAGGCAGATAAAAACTGAATAAAACTAAGAGGAAGATGCTAATGGACCTCTTTTTAGAATTCTTTATGCAACTGTCTGGTCAAGACATGTTGCTTATAATTGATGTGTCCATTACTTGAATTCTCTTGTAATTATAGTCAATAAGTCTTGTAAATGTGTTAAAGCTCACTAAAAGCATACAAATTCAAGAACAGAGTAAGGCTAATAATTTAAAATAATCAATGTAGGCATTTCAGCACTTAATTTCCCTTGTGTGTTGATAGCTGATCATTCTTAATCCATTAAGATTTATTTAGTCGTTTACAATGCAAAATAGGTTTGCACTGGTCACTTGTGCCATTTGAAAACGTCCACTAGGTTAAGTGCGGAATGTAGTCCATTAGTCTTCCTTGACTATATGTATTAATTGCATTTAAAATCAAGTTAATGTGGATGTGAAAGTGAGGTAACTATCAATATGTGACAAAGGAACCCTACTTATATAAGTTACATCATTGATTGTAGCATTTAGTAAAAGTTAGCATACTTTTTAACATCTTCTGTTGGGCTTATCAGCAAATACATTTTTATTGTGTCCCAAAGCACCACAAAGAGCCCCGCTCCTCAAGACAGAAGCCCAAATCTACCATTGCAGTTTTGTAAGCCACTTTCTGGGGGATATGCTCTCCCGGTTTTAATCCAAGGTTTGTTTTTTTTTCCCCCCCTTCCTTGGGGCATCTTAAAATGAATTGCTTTTCTGATAATTTGGTTATGCCCATGAAGTAGTAATGCAGGGACCGTTATTAATGATTAACTGGAAAAGGACTTACTCTTCCAATCCCTGTTTTCATATTTTGTGATTTACTCTCTATTTTATGTCACCTTTTCTTCCCATCCTTAGCACGATAAAAGCAGCATTCTAAGAAATAAATGAGTTTTGCTTATCAAGAATTGTGGGAAAAAAGCACCCCAGAGTTTCTGTGCCTTTGCTTGTGTGAAGTCATCAGCATGACCAGAAAGGGCCGTGTCGCCTTTCTCCTTACATTAGGAGGGCAGAAACAGCTGTTCGTTTTCTTTCCTTCCTGCATTATTCTGTTGGTTAGAGCTTCCCTTTCATAGGACGTGGCTGGCAGATGTCATTAAACAAGAAGACTGTCGGAAGCCCTTAATTTGATGCTCTGAGCACACAGGGTCACTTGTGCTGTTTGGAAATGTCCAGACGCAAGGAGATAGGGAGTTGTGTGATTTCACTGAGAAAGTCTCACGTGAGGGCGGGTAGTGTTTGGCTTCGTATGGATGTGACAGTTTAGAAGCTGAATCTGCTTGTGAAGAGATGGTGAGGAGAGTTGGTCTGTTGACCCCAAGCCTAGCGAGAGGCTGGGCTGAGCTCTGTTCCCTCTTCGTCTCCGCGGCCCAGGCACAGTGAAGGAATGAGTGAAGGACGGAGCCAAGTGTTGAGCGTTTAGGGTGGGCTGTAGCCTTGAGGCTGTTGTGGAGCAGCATTAGATGATGGGTTCCATACATTCTTTAAGACGTGAAGTTTGAGTATCATTTTTTAAATGTTCATCTCACATCCACGTATGCGTAGCAATTAGCTGTGAGTGATGGTGATGAATGGCTGTTGTAGGTCTTGGTGAAGATTTAGTTTTAAAAATCTTGGGAATTCTTTTGGTAAAATTGTAAGATGCCAGAAAGCTGGAGAGTCTCTTTTCTTTTTTCCCTTTCAGAAAACCTCAGAGGCCAGATTATAAGAAGAAAACCTACTGAGGATAATGCTGTTTCTAGGAATGGAACTATTCAAAATCATATTGACAGTTTATAATAATCACAATAACCCTTGCAAGAAAGACAAATTTAGAAATATGTGGCTTTAGAAATTTCACCTTATAAACAGTATACCTGGATTCATTTTGGGATGTGCCCAGCAAGCTTTAAACTGGGAACATGAATAGAAAAAAGAGGATCTTTCTTTTTCCTTGGGCAGAAAAGTATTATCTCCACTTCCCTGGAATTTTTCTGGCACAGAAAGATGTTAACACAGTCTCTTCTGAATGTAAGATATGAAAAATAGTCAGGAGCTCCGTGATTTCTGCACGAAAGCAGTCAACAGAATAGCTCATTTATGTGTTGTCAGCACGCTAGCAGTGAGGAACGGGAGCTGTCCACTAAGGAGCCACATAGAGTAACTTGAATGGTCTGTACCCAGCCCCTGTGGCACCTGTGTCCCACAGGAGGGACTCCTCACAATGGCAGTGCAGGGGCAGCATGACGAAAACCTAGATCGACAGATTTGAAAGGCTTTCACCAAAACTGTAATGCAAATGTTGAGAGCTTTATTTTCTTTGGTTGGAGTCCTGAGTTTATTATTGTTAATTAATAATTTCCTAAATGCCTTATTACCTTGGATGCATTTCAATTTAAAGTGTAGGTAAATTGGTTCTTTTCACTCTTATCTTTTCTGTGTCCCTTTATAGAGTTCTGTGTGGAGATGAAATGTTTCCAGGTAGTGATAGGCTTAGTTTTATCAGAATCATTTAAATAAACTGTAGTTTCTAATGTGACTGATAGAATGTGATTGCTGTAAGCTGCAGTCTCCACCTGCTTTTGACATTTAAACATATAAAGCTGACTAGATATAACCATTCAGGTGCTAAATATATTTTACATCTGCTTCTAACAGTAGAAATGGAAGTATTAAGAGATCTGGCTTCATTGTCATTGAACTGTGAAATATTCAACCTTGTCTGCCCGTGCTTAGTACTGTTGACTTTTTTATTTCTGTTAGAAGATTAAAATTAAATGCTTCACTTTTTTTGTCAGCTTTTGGGAATTAAATTGAAATTTAAGACTCTAAAATTTTTTACTGAGTGCTTCAATTTCAACAAAGTATTCTTGGAGGATTATTTTTTTCAAGGGCACTGCACAAAGGTTCATTGATCAAATATGATTTATTGCAATTTTTTTTATTTGAGCTCTTTTTGTATATTTATTGAAGCTCACATATATCACATTCTGTCTAACTATATTAGAAGAGGTATTTCACTAAATAGTTACTAAACATGGTACGAAAGATCTGGAGACATACTGGACTGATTTTTAGACAGTGATTTTTATTATTTTGATTTATCTATTTGGGGACTTAGTGGTTAGAAAATTAGAAAACGGTATATGCATGTTGTTCTTCCAGGAGAGCTGCTTCTTATTAATGTGGGTTAGGGTCACCTGTTAGTAACTGTGTCCCAGTTACAGTCTGTCTATTCCTGGCACTAGGCTTGTCCTTGGTGAAATTATTTTGTTTTCTCATATTTGAATGTAGGTTAATCTTTGTGAAATTAAAAAAAATTGTGGTACTGTGCTTTTTATACTTTTATATATATTTTTGTTCTTGTAATCAATAAATAAAACGTCAGTACTGCTGGTTTGCAGAATCATCACAGATTTCTGACTATAAAATGATCATAAAAGCAAATAACTTATCCACTGTATATTCTAACATTGTGTGCTATTAAAATAGTAGTGTAGTGAATCATCTGGGATAAATGTTAGAAAAAAAATCTGAAGTGCCATTCTTAATGTGAGTAAATTCAAAACTGCAGAAATATGAGGAACGGATGTGGCCTTTGAGAAATTTATTTGATGATAAATATACTTTATAAAATATCAGCTACTCTGTATGCATTTGTTTTTATAATGATCCATTTTAGATGTTGAATATTTTTGCAAGTTGTTAGAAAAATTTAAAATTATTTAGCTCACCTTACCTACTTCGTACTGCTTGACTGTATCACTTTTGACTTTAAATCTTAGAAATGTTATTGAAAGTTAGGAACACTCACTGAAACACTGAAGTCTTCTTGGTGGAATTATTATGGAATGCGGGTCTATTCAAGTTAGAAAGGAATGCAGGTATTCCATTTTGGGGCCAGAAATTCTAAACAGATGAAAAGTATGATTTAAGATCTAGGCCTCTTTTTAAACTATCAGTAAGGTATTATTCCAATTCAAATCATATTTTATGTTGAATTTACTTAGGATCAAAACCATTCAAGTGCAAGATTTGCCATTTTGCAACAGCTCAGCTTGGCGATGCCAGAAACCATGTCAAAAGGCACCTTGGGATGAGGGAATACAAGTGTCACGTCTGTGGGTGAGTAAATGGAAACCATCTCCACCGCCGTGAACCAGGAAGCATGTGCAGGCTAGCCATTGTTTCAGAATTCAAAACCGATATGAGTAAGAGTGGCTAAAATTATGCATGCGTATCCTCCTTTCCATTGTTATGGTAAATTCCTTAAATACAGTTATGACATTCTTCTCCCACTTCTAATCCTCTACTGAAGATGAGCAATTTTATGGGCTACAAGGTCAATTTGAACCTGTAATCTGTAAATTGACTAAATTATAGGATGTTCATTCACATTGCCAGAGAGAACTGTAAATTCCATTTAAAGACATTAAAAAAACCCCACATAATACAGCTTTAGGAGTGTATATGTATGTATGTGTTTTGTTTTTTTTTTTTTTTCCTTTTGCTATACTGCTTTAATTTTAGTCACATTAATGGCTCTTTGGATAGACTGGACATACTCCATAAGGAGAAAGGCAGGAAAAGATTTAACTTCGGACAGCTGGTTACTGATTGTTACAGGGGTGAAGCTTAGATAAACAGTGTATAATATATGTTTTTGTGTAACTTTATTTTAAAAGTTGTTGTTTTCCATTTTAAATTAATGGCTCTTCCTCTAAAGAACCATTCACGGTGTTAAAACTGTCACTCAGATGTGTTGCATTTAATAGGAGGCACTGAGATGCCTTAATGCACAACTAATTAATTTAGCAGAAATGTTTAAAAGGTTTTAAAATGCCATGACATCTACGGTATATCATAGGACATTCAGAGCTGGATTTTAATACCCTACCTCTGATTAAAAATATATTTTAATGCTATTAATCTAGAGAAATTAGGGAATAAGTGCATCATGTGAAAACACTTTGTGTGGAACCTGGGAAACCTGCAGTTCTTATGGCTGATTCCCGAAATACTGCAGGTTCAGTTCAAGTATGCAATGTGCATGTGTTATGGTAGGTTTCCTTCTTTAGGGGAAGGTTCTTGTAGTTGGCACTACCAAGTAAATATCTTTTAAGTCAAAAACAGCTTCTGTCTTTTGTTGGATGGTACATTTCATTTTTTTGACCCTTAAGATAGTTTTACGAATAACTTTGCAAGCAGTTTTATTAACCGTGGTCTGAGATTTATTCATCAGCAGAATTGATGGTTCAGTGACTTGCAGCTAAAGTAAATGAAGATGAACCTTTGCCCTAAAGCCCCCTGAAGATCAGTGGGAGAATGAGTTTTGTTGCTACTGATTTTAGCTGCAAGGGTCGAGTGCCAAATGGTTCATTTTAATTGCTCTAGGTCTTGGAATTTTAAAAGATACCTCATTTATTGTTTTTTTACCATATGAGTTATAGGAAAGAGGAGGACCAGACTCCAGTGGACATTTGCTGTTAGGAGGCAGTCAGCAGTTTCTTCCTCATTTCTTCAAAATAATTAAGCAGCTTTTGCGTGCTCTATTATTAGAAATCTATTTCCGGCCTTTTTAAAATTTTTTATGTTTTTTAATTAGGGTTACTGAGTCTGGGGAAGGAGAAGAAGAAACTTTATTAGAGGACAGTTTCTGGCATAGTTGGCATGAAAAACAATACATGATCGATTGGCTTTGATTGTCCAATTTAAATAGTGCACACATGGCTTAGCTCATTGCTTGCCACCAGCACTGAAGTGTTATACCAGTGGGTTACATATTTGATTCCCAAGATAAAGAATTATGAATACAGAGATGTATTGAGTTTGATACTGCTGTTCGAGAGGTCTGCGCGTGCGCGCTTGTGTAGAGGAAGCAATCTAGATTTCAGAATTGTATCTTTTAGCATTATGGTAGTCACTGAATTTTACTTGACTTTGAAATAATAGTTCTCTTAATTTTTTTTTTAAAGATTTTATTTATTTATTTGTTAGAGAGAGAGAGAGAGAGAGAGAGTACGCGAGCACGGGCAGACAGAGAGGCAGGCAGAGGCAGAGGGAGAAGCAGGCTCCCTGCCGAGCAAGGAGCCTGATGTGGGACTCGATCCCAGGACGCTGGGATCATGACCCAAGCCGAAGGCAGCCGCTTAACCAACTGAGCCACCCAGGCGTCCCTCTCTTAATTTTTTTTTTAAGTGAAATTTGATTTAAAAGTGATATAAAGATGATTTTCATAGGGTAGATATTTTCACAGTGAAGCTAAAAGTTCTGAAGAATTGCAGTAAATTGAAGAAGGCCTTTTGGTCTCTGGGGTTGAAACAGAACCATAACGAGTTAGAGCCCTTTAATGGTAAAGGAAAGGTATCCTAGGGCATCTGTGTTTCATGTGTCTTGAAGGGATAGGACGGTGTGCAGGTGGGATGCTACTGTGAGGAGCCTGGAGGAAAGCGAGAACTGGGAATCGGCTCTCAGCCTCCTGGCGGTGGAGAGCCCTGGCGCCATAGCGCTAGTGACAATGTCAGTTCGTTATCAGTGATGGCCAGATAATCCCAGAAGTGCTCAGTGGATCTATTAGTTCCTGGGCATAAGCAGCTCATGCTGCATTTCTTCATTAGCTTTCATCGCTATAAATTCTACCTTTTAAAAAAATCATGCTTTAAAAGGTGACATGATCTTTCAGGGACCTTAACCCTATCATTTTGTCACAAACAGAAGGTCCTGCACTGTGTTTTTCTTCCCGCAGGAGTCAGGACCTTCCTCTCTGCCCCTCCCGTTACCCGAGTTGTAAGAGAGAAACTGTTCTTCAGAGAGTTCTGGTTAAGTAATAATGTCTAGAA
Organism: Taxidea taxus jeffersonii; assembly: GCA_003697995.1. Classification (NCBI taxonomy): domain Eukaryota; kingdom Metazoa; phylum Chordata; class Mammalia; order Carnivora; family Mustelidae; genus Taxidea; species Taxidea taxus. The sequence continues at coordinate 27,365 of RCUC01138929.1, read as the reverse complement.
ATAATGGAACAGGCACATTTTAAACATGAAATTATTGTTCACGCTCATGTATTATCTGTTGTATTATCTTGTCTTAGTAGCCTCCTGCTTTTCTTGAGAAAAACCTCATATTTTATAGTGAAATAGATGAAAATGACAGTGTTTTGTTGAATTGAGCCCTGTATTAATGGTTTAGATTACTTGTCATTGACTTGTTTTTCCAATCTTTATATAAGAAGTTTGTAGATGCTCATCAAATATGTACCTCAAATACTTTTACTGAGGCTGAGTTTGAGTTGTGGGTTAGCTACTCCCTTAACAAAGACTGCCATTTAAACTTTTACTTCATTGTTAGGACCCACACTGATTTGCTTTTATCTTAAAATCGAGCTTGAAGGTTCATCCTCTCCGCTGCACTCAGCGCATCCTAGCTACAGTATGCCATGGATTCAAGTTAGTTTGTAAAGCAGCCAAAGGTGCTAGTGTCTAATTCCTGTCAGGTAGGTGCGGCTCAGAATTCAGGCTTTCTCTCACGTTTGCCCATGCTTTATGTGCTCCTGTTGCAGTAAAAATTGCAGAAATGTGTTGCTTTGTGATTCCTGTGTTAAGAACCTGTTATTGGTAACTTCATTTTAAAAACCTTTGATTTTACTTTCACTTTTAGGAGGAGGAGTTTTATGAAGAGTACGCGGTTTCCTAGTGTTTTTCTTACACCCAAATGTGATCTCAGGAGGAATTTTACAAAGTATAGGTATATTTATAGTGAGCACTTAACGGGCAGTTCATGTGAGCATATGCTATGGGTCTGACATGGGCGAGTGGGGTGAGAATAAGAAATAACAGAAAGTATCTTGATACAGAAGTTAATTTTGTTGGAAACATATGCTTAAAAATAGGTTAAGCGCAGATTTTTACTAAATCAATGATCTCTCCCTTTGACTTCTAAAAAAATGACTTGAAATCTCAGTGGCTTACAGACACCATGTTTTGTTAGATCTATTTAAATTCAATCCTCTCTGTCTCTGTGTGTACATACATGTAACAGTGCATGTAATACCATCAATAATAAATAGTGGTGAGGCAGTGCTGTGCTACACCTTAATTAGCTTTCACTTTTTTTTTTTTTTAAAGATTTTTATTTATTTAATTGACAGAGATTACAAGTAGGCAGAGAGGCAGGCAGAGAGAGAGGAAGGGAAGCAGGCTCCCGCCTGAGCAGAGAGTCCGATGTGGGGCTCGATCTCAGGATCCTGGGATCATGACCTGAGCCGAAGGCAGAGGCTTTAACCCACTGAGCCACCCAAGTGCCCCAGCTTTCACTTTTTTTGTTGCTCTCCTGGTGTCATGAAATTGTTCATCTCCTGTTTATTATCCCCATTGTACAGATGTGTTTTTAGTGATGGACTCAGATTATGCACTGGTAATGGTAGGCCATGCTTTTCTTTCCTTTTAACTCTCCCCTTTAAAAAAAAAATTCTCTGCTTTTTGCAATATCTGTTATTTTGGTTACTTTAATTTGTACTTATTCTTTTCTCTCTAGGTTGTTTTCATCAGAATGTAGTAACTGTAACTTACCTCCTTCCAGCCCTAGCCACTTCTGTTTTCTGCTTTTAAAAACTTGCTTGCATGGTATTTTCCATTAACATTGTGGTATTCAGTCTGTTTTTGTATCTCTTTTTCTCGGTTTCACTTTTCTCACATGAAAGCATTGTTTTAAATAATTGTATTACTCTTCTCCATTGTTCTTTATGTGTTGATAATTTACTGCACATGGGTGATTACAAATTGAACATGGTATGATAGAATTAGGTGCCTAGGCAGGTGAAGATATTATTGTCTCTTCATTAGGACAAGAGGGGTAAACATTGATGAGCTTAGGTTACTGTGTTTTTTTTCATGACCAGTTACTTAAAAAAAAAAAAAGAAGAGAGAGAGTGAGTGAGTAGCAAACTAGTAAGTTGCCTGTGATCTGCGGAAACCTGGGCGGTGCTGGATGAGTGCTGCAGGCCTCTCTTCACAGAGATGCCGGGACACCTGCTCTGGGGATTGTGTTCTCTTTCTGATTGACTTCCCTGTGTCTGCTCTTGAGTCTTGCGTGTGGAGTTAAGTAGTTGAGTAGAACTCACCTAATCGGGAGAGAATAAGGGCATTTTCTCAGTCCGTCACCTCCAGGTTCATGGAAAGATTCTAGACATTTTCTGTTGTGTATTAATGTGCTTATGGGCTGTTTATTCTTATTTGGTTTAAGGAACCTTAAATAGAAAGTTACTAATGCAGTGAAACTGTGTGTGTGTGTGGCATTACCTAGTTTTTGTGCATTAGAAGGGATCTCTATGTAGATGATTATAATGTCACTTTCTGACCTTTGCAGCTTGAATAATTGTAAATCATTGCTTCATAATGTGTCAGAGAATGTCTGTACTAGGCAATTAAATGGCAGAATATAATAGACCAAATTATTGCCTGTCATGTTTTCAACAACACAGTTAGTATTTGAGTTACACTTAATCATTACGTGCATTAGCAACTTCATTGGAATCCAGCTTCAGGCTGAGCATGAAATACATTACATTATTTAAACCTCTAATGGTACAAGTCATTTATTTGTGTTGAAGTGTACAACATGCAGAGTTTCATAAAGCAAGGAACACTTGAGAGCTTAATTTATCCAAATCAAAGTCTAAATGCAGATAAACACAAGTGGCAAAAATTAGTAATTTTTATAGGCTGGAAATATTTAAAAATACATGGTTGTGGGTAATTGTAGGCAGCAGGAATAAATTAAAATCACTATTTTTAGTCTGCTCTGAGAACTAAAGCTGTGTATACCTAAATCATTAAAAGCACCCTGGAATTGCATTTTTAGCTGAACAATTAATTACACCCATCATATCTACAGATGTATCCAGATAAAATAAGCATTTGGTTTGCCTGGTCATTTTGGCTAAAGAGATGTAGATGGAAAGAGTCTGTTTTATGTTGTGGCATGAATTATGCTTGTAACAGTATAAAATGCAGCATCTCTCAGGTTTGTGAGAAATTTAAATTAACATTCAAATACTCATCATAAAGGGCATATTACATATTTTGCCTATATAATATTTTAAAGCTTTCTGTTTTCTGTTATATTTTTGCCTTTACTTTGAAATTTTGAAATGCCACGTACTGATTACTGTCTCTCTTCCTGTCAGTGAGGAAAACAAAATTAACAGTGTTAGTTTATTCCTCTGTGCTCAAGTCCTTGAAGTGCCATTTCGTGAATGAACATTGTTTTATATACTTTATATACAAATCACTCTGTAACCTGAACGTCTAATAGAGATCTTATTTAAATTAAAAAGCAATTTTTCTCAGATTGGATTCTGAGGTGTTTTACAGTGAACTCTTGTAAATCCAGGAGAGACTTTGGGTAAGGTTAGGACAGTGGAGGAGAGACAGAAGGAGGCCATGTCCAGGGTCTCCTCACAGTGAGGGGCTTTGCTACCACCGCACCCTAGTCTCTGCTTTACAGTGGTGTTTTCTGGAATTTTTGTCATGAAAGAGTGAGGCATGGGTTTATTTCAAGGCAGTATGTATGATCAGCCTGTAACGAGATAGAGCATGTTGCCGTGTCTTGGTGGTGGTGTTGGAAAACATTGGCCTCTCAAAGATCTTTTCCAGTGAAAAATTCCTATCTCACTGACTTAAGTCATTTTTGCTTTATTTTTTTATTTTAGAAGGTTTGGTGGTGATTTTAAAATCTAGCTGTGGAATCTTAGGGTTCTTCAGGGGTCCTGATCCATACAGTGGAGTACGGGGAGGGGTGAGGAGCCAGTCTTCTGGGTTTCCTTGTCTGTCCAGCGATTTGTGTGTGGGGGAGGGGTGGGGCGGGTTAACTTGTTTTCTCCTTCTGACTTCCTGCTCATGTGTTTCTGAAAGCCCTTGACTTTCCGGAGGGTTTGGTCTTTGACTGAGTCTAGGTGGTGTTGGAAATGTGGATGTGAGGGAAGCCTAGTCACTGACTCGGGGACTCATTTGTTTCATGGTGGGCACATTCTTGAGACTCTCCTGCCAGTGCAGACCTAGTGACCAGTTGGTGCAGGGGCCTTGCAGTCTTGTGCTCCAAGGAGGAGAGACGGACAGGAAGAGGGACATACTGAGGAGCGAGAGCAAGGACAGTGGTCCATGGGGAGTGCTTGGGAGCAGCAGGAAAGGCTTCCTCGAGAGGTTATGTTTGAGTTGGGTCTTAAGGGTGAGGAGGTATCACAAGGCTGATTTGGACATTTTTAGTAGACGGAACAAAAGAGCGGAAGTAGTGAAGAAGGGGTGCCTGAGTACCTCAGTTGGGGAGACATCTGCTTTTGGCTCAGGTCATGATCCCAGGGCTCTGGGATCGAGCCTCCATGTTGGGCTCCCTGCTCAGCAGGAAGCCTGCTTCTCCCTCTGCCGCTCCCCCTGCTTTTGTTCCCTCTCTCGCTGTGTCTCTCTGTCAAATAAATACATAAAGTCTTAAAAAAAGAAGTACTGAAGAGTAGAGTGGCATGACATATTAACACTGCAGCAAATTCCTGGCGCATAAGTGGCTGGTGGGGTGCATTGGAGGATTTTTTAAAAATATCGAATAAACATTTGCAGAACATCACTCTGTGCCAACGCGCATCGTCTTTAGGGTGAAAAAGATCAACATGCCTCGAATGGATGGAGAAAGCGCAGGTAAAGAAAGAAATGTCCACGGCTGGCTGGACCGTTGCAGAAAGTTACATTTCATCTGATACTAGCATTTGCTCTGAGCTGGGTGGGAGTGAGTTAGATGGCCAGGGGCAAGCCCATTGGAGGCAGGGCATGGGGGAGTTCAGCATGGAGCCTGGTGTGTTCAGTGCCCAGGAGGACTTCAGTCCTGCCAGAGG
>RCUC01138929.1:0-17500 GCA_003697995.1 Taxidea taxus jeffersonii | reverse complement strand
GAAATTTTCCCAGTTTGGCCTTTAGAGATTATGCTGTTTTAGTTAGAAGAGATTTCAGGTTGAATCACTCTAAAAGTTTATTCAAGAGGCACAATGTCAGTTTTCTGTATCTTGAGGAACAGTAGTAGAGTCTCCTAGCTCTTAAAACTGCCACTTGCCAACTGAAGTCAATAGGAAGAGTTTATGTTTCAGTATCTGGAAAATACTGGGCCTTTCTTATGTCTTTGGTTTTAAGATTAAGAGAATTTTTCCCCATCTAAGTATATGTATTTATAGAACTTATATTATGAGCCATAAAAATTGAATCTGTTTTATACTCACAATGTTAGTGCACGAATGGTGGGTTTTAGAAATTAAATCGATCTCACCATCATATGTTGATTTATGAGGAATTCTTGTCAATTTCATGAATGTCTTTTACAAAATGATGTTGCCTATGAACTAGTTTGAAAAAGTTAATTCTCCTTTAATTTATACATTAATTATTTCAAGTCAAAGGGTTTTATCAAACTAATGTAATTGTGCATACCGAGTATTTTTCTATAATGACTTATTAAATAGAATATGCTATTTGAGAGAAATGAGACAGGTATTTTAGTTTCTTTCTCTTTTTGAAAACATTTGACTTTACATTGTTGGTCTGTGTTTTGTCGTGAACATATTAGTACGTTATTCATTAGATCTTTTTATTTGATGAAACTTAGATCTGTTGAAATAATTTAACGGGTGCTCGGTTTCTGACTCCTAAGTATCACTAGCAGTAACTGAAATTAAATCGTTGCGTTGCAGTGATTATGTTAGGTCTTGATAATTCAAGGAGTAGTTGTGATACTGAGCATTTAGATTCTAAAAAGGAAATTGGTAGTAGACATACCACTGGGTTGTTGATTTGGGGAATAATTGAGGAAGTATAAAATACAGGGTACAGTTCGGATTTCTCACCCATCCGGAACGATGTTATTTACCTATAGCTGAGGTGCCCTAAGTTTTCCCACTAGTCTGATCGTGCAGTGAATGTGGCAGCAACTCTGATATTTAAACAGAATTATTATTTTAAAAGGTCTCTCAGAAAAATTAAGGCCATGTTTTGGCCAGACTTTTTTTTTTTTTTTTTCAATTTTTTTCCATTCTTATGAAATTTCTTTCAGTGCTAGGCTGAGTAAAATATAGTACAAAAACTGTGATTACACGTCTAGGTTATAATTTGGTAACTAACAGCGCTTGCTGGGTACTTTGACTTACACTTTTTTTTTTGACTTACGCTTTTAATAACAGTTTAGGAATTTGCATAGCTACGTGGTTGAAGAATGTAAGTCTTAGAATTCATAGGTTAATAAGGCCAAGAAAATCTCTTAGTGATGGAAAGCTATTTATCTAGAAAATAGGAGGCTACGTTAAAAATAACATCTTAAACTACTAAACCATATATCTTTACAGGTTTGAGATTGTGAGGCTGGTATAATAAATTAAATTTTATCTTACTGTATCTAAGATTGTTCATTTTTCTGGTCCACTAAATTAAGCACAAAGAATACGGGTTTCTTAGAGAGAAACATGATATTAAGCATTTGCTTTAACTGTTCATTTCCAGTAGATGGCTACAGTTCACTACCAAATTGAACTTGTAATAGATTTTTTACAGTAACTAAATCAGAAGATGAAGGCTGGATCACTATAAATGAGCTGCCCTGCACATTTTTCTTATTTCATGTGCCTAGTCATCTAGCATCGTTACTTTTAAAGAGCATCTTCTTAAAATGACTGAAAAGTGCTATTTTCACCTGTTTCCTCTTTGATCAATGTGTAGTAACACCATTATTTACTTTGTCTCATCACCGTGTATTTATTGTTTAAAATTCTATGTTATGTGAGGAATCCTAGTAACTATTAAATTACGGAAAAAATTATACCATTACAAGAATCCTTATACATTCCATAAGTTATTGCTTCCCTAAATTCAATCATTTGATTTCTAAATTTATTTTAGCTTTTAAATGGAAGGAGTGTGAATCATTTATTACTTGTGTTGTTGCAGTTCACCAGCTTTTACAAAGTATTATTTCCAATGTGATATACGCACGTACATATGCGGGTTTAAAAAAATACATGTTTTTCATTAATCTGGATCTGCACCTAAATATTTTAAACATAACTTAATCAGGCTAAAATAAAATAAATACAAGTTCGTTATTTGGAAAAATATTTATGAGCTTATAAAGTACTTAAAGTTTGCGTTGCCGTTGGACGTGTGTCCGTCCACTGTAGGCTGTAGAAATGGTGTGTGAGCAAAGCTCTGAGATGGTGAGTGTCACTATTGAGGTCTCACCCTCATCCGTAAGTACAGCCGTGTGCCGTCTGAGCAAATGAGCCTGAATTTATTGTGTGTGGGGGGCTTTTGAATGCAACAAAAAATGTGAAAAAGACTAGACCTTTTCTCCCTCCTCAGGACTACTGTGCAATTTGTCTTGTCTTCTTTCACTGAATATTTGTTTTTCTTTATTTGAGGCGTGTGTGTGTGTGTGTGTGTGTGTGTGTGTGTGTGTGCGCGCGCGCACGCGCCCACACTCATATATAATATCGGTGTGATTTTATGTCCTGCAGGTATTGGTTGAACCAAGCAGTTCAAGGCTTAGCTTTCTGTTTTATTTTACAAGTGAAAATGTCGCTTTTGTGGTACTGTAAGACTATAATTTCAGATCCTTTTTTAATCAACTGCCAATTTATATACAGGCTACCACTGCTTAATCTATGATTAACAAGCGTTTTGCGCGGCTTTACAAATTATAAAAATATTGCCAAGGTTCTAGGAGGATTTTATCTTCACACTTAGAATTTATTGTATAAATTTCACATTCTCACTTGAAGACAAATGAATTCTTTTGTATTTTTTTAATCGATGCTGCTATATTTATCATTATAGTAGAAGTCGTTGAAGAAGCGGGCCACAGTTGTAATTAATTTAAAAAATTTCATTCACACATTTTGTTAAGGGATAGTTGGAATATTCAGGTGAGTCTTTGTGAATCAAAGGGACTTACACAGCTTTACTTAGGTTACTGTTACTTTCCATAAAAATAACAGATCTGTTTTTCCAAGACACTTAAAATTTATAAAAATGGGAGGAAATTTTTGGAGGGGGTACACAGTTCATTCTTTATGGATGTGTATTAGTGTTCACATACATGCACATATTTGGACACATACGTGAGTAAATCCTTTATTTGTTAAAGACCTCAAAGGACAAAGGATGTTTGACCCCACCCTGAGACATGTGATGTAAGTTTACGGAAGGATCAAGGAACACAGATTTTAATAATGCAAACAATATTAGTCCTGTCCCCTCTGGCGTTTCCAACCTGGACGTACTGATTGTATACTTTGGTTCCTAAACCATGGAGATGTATCTGATGCCCTTGGGAGCACCTGGCCAAGCTAAGAACATTTCAGTGATTATAAGCATAGTGCCTAGAGGGCAATTAAGGCACAGGGCAAGAGGCAGCCAGTGATGAATCCCCGCAGCCCTGTAATGAACCAGAGACAGGGAAGCTGGGAATTGGGCCACAGTGGTGGCTCAGACGGACATTGTGGAGTAATGTGGAGACTGTTTACCGAGAGCATTATTTCTGTGTTTTGATATTTATATAATCAGAGACAGATTTGCAAATCCTGCCACTTAATGTGTTCAACATACTCTTTTAGATTAAATTAATGACTTAAATCTTACCAGTAAAATCCATGGTTGTTTTTCTATATTGCTGAAGTTTGATTTAAGTGATAGACTTGCTTTGAGTGCACTCTTGGAAGGTTATTTTCCTTACTGTTGAGTTTGTATGTGTGCTTTTCTTTTACTGATACTCAGTAATTTTAGTCCAGTGTTTGCTGAGTTATTTTGCGTGTGTCTGTGTAGGCTTCCTGTTTGCTTATATATGATACTTTCTGAGTTGTTAATATCCGCGGTGCCGCGGTGGAAAGCAGACTTTTCTTGATCCAGTTCAAGCCTGTGAAAGCTGGGTGGGGGTGACCCCTGAAAGTATATCCTTTTTTGTGTAATTCTGTGTCGAGGATCATAACAGGAGGAACATTTTGTATAGTATATATAATTCATACAAGAGTATCGAAGTATCGATCGATTTAAAATCTGGTTTATTTCACTGTTCCACTGCTGATTTTTCTGGCTCCTGTTTGGTGCTTAGGAACACATTAGTAGCATATAGTGCAGATGTACTGTTGTTGATTTCCTCTTTGTCCACTTGAATTCTTGTGGGCAAAAGCAAAAACAGAGAGTGAAGAGGAAAACTGCTATGAGCATGAGATCTGATGCGACAGACCTGGTTACTTAACTGGGGTCTCCTTTAGCTGTGGTCTTGCACACACCTGTGGGCGTTCCTCCTGCAAGGTCTTTGCCTCTGTGAATGCACAGATAGCAGGGTGAGCCGAGAGGTCGCTGACTGGCTCGCAAGCTTCAACTTCAGAACTCTTGCCTCTCGGCTTCCTGTTCTTGGCATTGTCTGAATCACCTCTCCTGCACCATGGCACTCCTGTAAATACTGGCCGCCCCTGGGCCAAGTCTGCGGTGCTGTTTCTTGTGTGACCACTAGGGGGAGTCGAGGAGTGTCCCTACAGTTTCTCCCCCACCTCTGCTGCCTTCCCTCCCCCAGCTCTTGGCCTGCTCTCCCTCCCCACCTCCCTTCCTTTCTTCTTTCCTTTCCCTTCCTTCTCCTCCTCTTTGTGTGTGCAACTGAAAATAGCACTGTAACCTTACCTCCCAGCACGGTGGAACATCACTGCAGATAAACAGCAGTTGTTGTTATTTTTTTTAAGTTGTTTAGTAAACATCCTGTGTCTTCCTCACTGCTGCTCATGTACTTAGAGGGTGACAGGGTTTTAGTTCTGATGCATACAGAACTCTTAGAAAAGTGTTACTACCTACGTGGATATTGAATGGAATTTGAAATTATGTAAAGGAAAACTGTGGTGTACAAAACGTCATACGATTTAGAAATGATGTGTGTAAAGATAGCTGTAAAATAATTATTTAGGAACAATTTCAACCTACTTTTGCTTTAATTAGAATGACTGAATTTGTGAATATTCCTGAATTTTGTCTTCCTAATTGAAATAGGTTTAGGGTGGCTGATGTGGGTTATGTTACATGGTTATTTGCTTGGAGTGTTCTCATAAAAACAGGTAGACGTTTATTCAACTGTGAGAGTTACTAAATTGATCTAAACATCTGTAAAGAAATATTTTAGCCTTCTTGCAAGAATAGCTATTAATGTAAATTTCAGTAGGAATTTAAAACACTATGTATACGTGTCCTTTAAATTGTGTAATTAAAATATATTATTCATATAATAGTTTTTTGCTTTTTTAAAATATCCATCTGGGGAAATTTGAGCACATATTAATATTTTCCTCCCCAAATTTGTCTTCTCTGGGTATTTAAAGATCATGGATTTTTGAAATAGCTAGAGAACTTAATGCTGGTAAATTTAGACTTTATTTCTGATTTCATAAATACAGAAACTTCCATTTTTTAAAGATTGCATTTCAGTGATTTTCATTTTATCTTTAGGGATCGATTCTTCTGTGATTTGTAAAATAAACCCATTCTGTTGTTTATTGAAAATGCTTAACATCCGCAGAGTTGATTAAGTACCACGAAGGTTGTTAGTTGTTACAAAATAAATATTTGTAACAATGTATGTCTACTTCTAAAATTGGAAAAAAATCATAAAATAAAAAAAAAGATGATTGTCTTTTACTTAATTCTGAAATTGTTCACATCGGTTTTACTTAAAAACTCATGGCTGAATTTGTATGTATCTGATTGTTGTCAGAAATTTATTTCTATAATGGAACGGTAAATCATCTTAAAGCTATCCCGACAATGGTTATGGGAGCTGTGATTGGTGGTTGTGTCTGAGAAACAAATAGAGTAAACATTTGTGAATCTTTTAATGATTATATTTCTTGATAGCTTTCATAAGAAAGCACATAATTTGTGATGACTTCAATAAAAAAAAAACACGGCAGCAAAACTTTTTGAGTTAGCGGCAAAGTAAATGGGGCAGGTTTTGCATTTTGAACACAAGTGTTATGAAGTGTGATTGAATTTGTCGTGAAAGTGTGTCAGTATTAATAAAAGTATTTAGGTACAAGTTTGCTGGGCTTTGTAGCCTTTTTAAGGTTAAGGATTGGTTAATATGGAAAGTCACTTCTGTGCATTTGGTAGTATACAGAAAATGACAAATATATTTCTGTGCATTTTGGATTATTATGCCATTTCTTATTTCAAACCCTTTTTGTCAGGACACCAGGCAAAACAATGATGCTTTGAGGACGTAATTAAAGATATTGTTCAAAGAACAACTTTCTGCATATTTGAATTATTACTGTCATCAAAATCATACAAATATGGAAATATGATTGCCAGAAGCACATAAATCAATGATCAGCATGGCCTCAAAATCCAATAAATATGTAGAGTTAAATACTTTAAAATGCAAATTGTGTCTGATGATTTGCATATGGTAGAGTTTAAAGGGAATTTGTTGCTTCACAACCTCTAAGGTAGCAGTTAGGGCTGTGGGTAAACATAGATTTTTTTATTCATCATTGGTCAAGTTGCACATTTGATAAATGATGGGAGAGACTGCCTTCCTTGGTTAAAATGACTGCCGTCTTCACTGAATCCTAAACTGCCTCGAAGTCATCTGAATAATTAAGAGTTAATTATTCTTCATCCATCTAGATCAGAAAAGGACAGATTTAGGGAAGGAATTTATAATTTTTGCCTCACGTCCTGTCATGTCGTAATGTGATAAACTAAACTGACTCCAAATAATATCTAGTGACCTTACAGTAATTATGCCTCACAAAACATTTTTGTTGCAGTTTTTTAATTGCTTACATCGATTCTAGAAAGTACACATTAACAGACTTATAAGTTTAATTGTCTCCAAAGAAAGCAGTATAAAATTCATGTTCCATCACTACTGGGCTTTAAGGCCCACGGACTGGATACACACCAAGCCAGCAGGCAAGTTTCCCTGTGTGTTCTTCTAGTAAGGACGAGCAGTTGCTCCCAACATGTTGTTGGAGGGGACTGTGGACACACTGGGAAAAAGGATTTTAAGAAGTTCTGTTGAAAAGGGAAATGAATTTTTCTTCCCCAATTTTAATTTGAAATATTAAAATAGAAAACTTGTTTAAAGAACTTCATTTTCTCATAATTAATATAATGATGGAACTCATGCAGATTTACCAATAATGCACATTACTTGAAGAGACTGAAAGAAAACACCGGAAAGTTAAGAAATAAACCGATTTTACTATTATCTGGTAGATAGCAGATCTGGTAAAAGCAGATGGCTTAGAATTCACACAGAAAACCCAGTGTCTCCTTAGTGATTTTTTTCCCCCACACAATTTTCTTTGAAAATAGAGTGTTTTGTGAATGTTTACTGATCACAAGAAGAATTGTAATAAAGAAATCAATATGCATGATCCCTTTCCATGTAGTACAACAGGGTTACACTGTTAGGTTAAATACAGGCAACATTCCTTTTCAGAAAATCAATTTGCTGTGTAGGCTGCGAAGCCAGTCTCCTCACAGAGCCATTTTATGTTGTGCACACAGTAAATTCTGTATTGGCACCTTCAGATAGTATTGACTTCTCAAAGGCTGTACGCTTAGTAATCTGACTTGAAGAAGAAAGGCCAAGTCCCTTATTAATTAAAAAAAGTTATTATTTCTTTTTTATATTTGATCACAAAGTAGTCATCTTTAAAAAGCCATTCCTTGGTTTTCGTATTTCAGCTGAAATGCCACATGGGATTTTAGTGAGAACTGTAATTTTTATGTTCATTAGCTATCACTGTTTGCGTTCCCATCGAGTGTTTCCGCACCCCCAGTTTATCTGCATTTCTCAAAAGCAGGTTTTTAGGCTAAGCAGCCATTGGTGCTTATTTTGAAAAGTTAGAGTAAATATGAAAAGATGAGATTACTTTATAGTTTCTTTGTCCCTTGCCTCCATGTACAACAAAACTAACAAAAACTATTTTAGAGAAGTAAAAGTTTACGAATACTCACAGCTACTAAGTTACTATATGTCGTGGTTACTAAGGCAAATATTTAGGGAACATGTGTGAAAACGTCTTATTTTTAGATCCTTTCACTCCTCACACTAAATTTGGCTCTTAAAATGCTTCGGCCATTTTTGATGTAGCTGTTTAATTTAAGAAGACCAGCCCTCCCACTAATGATGGTATTTTTATGAAGTAGTTCTGCTGTGCTCGATCCTGACTCTATTTCTGCCAGCACAGTGACAGTACGTCACAGTCGCCCTGGCCTGACTCGCACGGTTGTACGTAGTGGTTGTGTTTAAATCATAAGGACGCATTTGTTTTTCAGTGTGATCAGCTGGGATGCAGCAGACCTTGAGGCCATTTAGTCTTTGCACTTCTGTGAGGTGCAGTGACTGTTCTTTGATTCCTAGTCATTCATTGATTTTTGCAAGACCTTTTCTATATGCTGCGTGCTTCTCTTAGATGAGTTTTGTTGTTGGTGGTGATGAGGCATTCTTAGGTTGTAACCAACTGAAAAGGGCTTTAACCTATTAAATTTTACCCCAGCTTTTTAGAGAGGTGAGGCGATCCATAGGCTAAGGATGTAGAATAAGTAGACTAAATACTAGACGGGATTTTTGTGTTATCATTGTACCACTGCTTACGTTCATGGGACCTTTTTATAACCACGGGCATTACAGCGCGAGAGCCAATGACCACATAAAGTGCGTTTAGAGTACAACATTGGGTTTGGACAAGTTCATAAGCGTAAGGAGAAATAAGTAGGTTTGGGCTAGGGTATATATTTACCTGTGTTTTAAATGTTTATAGGAACCTCTGACATTGAAAAAAAATAAATCATCACTTATAAAACGAGTTTACTCTTCAAGAAAAACATTCTTGTAGTAGGCACAAAGTTATCCAAATAATAGTGTAAACCAAGCCAGGCATAGCCGTAGACAGAGAAATGCATTCAGCCAGTAGGATCATGGATTTGTTTGATTCAGATAATTGAAAGTGTTTCATACTATTATTGCAGCTTGAAGGCTTGTTTAAGTGTCGAGCTGCCAGTCACTTCGGAAGGGGGAAAGTGTTCAGCTGTCACTCTGTCAGTCAGTAGAGATGAGAACTGTCTGCCTAATGGATTTCTTTACACAGATGTCTGCATGGAAGGAGAAGTAAAATCAATGTGTTGTCATGTGCGCGCACGCAGCATCAAGCTGCCAGGTGAAGTGCGACTGTATTTCCGTAACATCTACATTCCTGGACCGTTTGCGGAAGGCAGACGGAAGCGCGGTGTACACAGGTAGTGAGATGCACGGGGGAGGCGTGTGTTTGGGGGGACGGTTTCTGGTATCATCTGTGCCCATGAGAGCATCTATTCTAACCTCTAAAATCCCGTTTTCTCTAAGTTATAAGGAATGAGGAAATCCATATCGTAATGGCATCATCCTTCCATTCTAGGTGCTTGTCACTAAATAACTCTTATTTATATATATTGCATCTAAAACCAAATAATACTTGCTGTGCACTGGACGTTACCCAAGTTAGTGATTCCTGTTTTAATAGAAGTTTTGCCAGAATCTGGGATAAACACGTAAACCTGGATCATGCTGTTTTTTGATGGCGGAAATCTGAGAGGTAAAGATCAAAGAGTAGGTAGTGGCTATCATGATGTAAAATCATCTTTAAAAACATTTGGGGGGCTAAACCTAAGGAAAGATTAGGTGTAAAGTGCTACATTTAAATTGGAAAATTAGCTGTGCAGGAATGGAATGTGAGTCCTGGCTTGACAGCACATTATGTAATGGTAAATGGGGAGATTTGCTGATAACAAACTAAGCATTTAGGGTAATGTTGCAGACATGGAAAGCTGTGCAGCATTTTCCCATGTTCATCTAATACCTTAAATAATTGAACCAGTTCTTGGAATGTCATACAAACTCTGGCCGACTACAGGTCCTTCTAAGAAGGGTGACAGGATTCAGGAAGAGCTCTCCTGTCAGGATCAGGTGAGGGACCCTACAGAAGATTTAGGGGATTTGGGAGGAAGTGGCATGTCACAGTTGCTTCTTGGAGTCTTTCAAGGTCATCATCATCATCATGAAGAAGTTCCCCTCTCAACTATGGCACAGGCTGAAATTAGACACAGAGGTCAGCAGGTCCACACAGGCATTTTCTAACAGTGACGTTCTGCCCCAAAGTCTGGACAGTGAGAACCGTGCAGGGCTGGCCCATACTCTGTTGACAGGACCTGCAGAAGGACAGGTTGGTGTGGCGCAGCTCTGCAGGGCCTCTGGACCCCCACAGCTCATACTATGTCAGAGGGCGGCTTTGGGGACCCATGTCAGATTACAAACTGCATTTGTCCAGTAGATCACATTTCACAAGTAACAAGTTTCAGTGATCACCACAGTCTCTGAAAACATTTTCGCATGCCCAAATCATGACCCATAGGAAGTATTTTAATTACTTTAAAAAGTGAGTTTTGAAACCTAGTAGATTTTTAAAAACGAGTTAATAAAATGAGAAAGTAACCTCAAGAAAGGTTGGTTTTGGTGGATGCCATGTTTCCGTTCACCCTGCTCCCCTCTAGCTCTTCATCACCATCTTTAGCATGTATTGTCTCTTGCAGATGAGAGATTGTAGATTCCTAGGCATAGAGTCACAGGAAGTTCGTTTTTTTCATGGAATGTGTTACTGTGCCACTTGAGGCCATGGGAGAGGGCCCCTGTTCACAGGGTGTCGGGCTGATTGGGCGTGTAGCTTCAGTTTTAAAGGCAGGCGATCAGGAGACCTGGATTCTGCAACTCTAGGTTTGGATCCGGGTTCTGCTGATCTAGTTATGTGACCTCAACTCTGTTCTTCACCAGGTTTGGCATCTGGGTCGTTTGCAACATAGAGGTAGTTTTAAAGGAATAAATGACACAATACATAATGAATTTTCTAGCACATTGCCAAGTAAACAGTAGATTAGTTTTGTTTCCCACACATTTTATCTCTAGTTGTTTGTTTGTTTGTTTGTTTTTTGTTTTTTGTTTTTTTTTTACTGTGTATTAATTAGGACTAGTTTGGTTACAAAGAACAGAAATACTAGTTTACATTGGCTTTGGTAGATACAAGTTTATTTCTAGCTCACATAAAGGAAGTTTCTTAATGTTTTTTAGAGATCTGGGCATCTCTTGTTCTGTCCAATGTCCTCGAGCAGGGTCTTCACCTTCCAGGTCACTTTATAGTCCAGGAGAGCTGCTGGGCTACCAGCCATTGCATCTGTGTTCTAGGCTGAGGGCACGGTGGGAGTCAGAGAAGGCACCCTCTTCCTTTAAAAGAACCTATCTGGGGGCCCCTGGGTGGCTCAGTGGGTTAAAGCCACTGCCTTCGGCTCGGGTCATGATCCCAGGGTCGTGAGATCGAGCCGCGCATCGGGCTCTCTGCTCTGCGGACAGCCTGCTTCCTCCTCTCTCTCTCTGCCTCTCTGCCTACTTGTGATCTCTGTCTATCAAATAAATAAATAAAATTTAAAAAAAAGAAAAGAACCTATCTGAAAGTCCCATTCTATACTTTGAGTTACAGTTCATTGACGAGAGCTTAGTGAACTGATGGTGAAAAATGTCGTGTTTTAGCTGGTCCTATTGCCTGCGTTTCCGTTTCTACAAGGGAGTTCGAGAATTAAGTCACTTGCAAGCACTTCTCCTTCTGTAGGTGAGAAGTCTCGCCCTCGTGTCTCAAGCACTCACCTCTCGGTCCCTGCGCGTGCACTCACCTACAAAGTGCATGTCCTGAGTGGTGCGGATCCGTGTGCATTGGAGACTACAGGTCTGGGAATGAGGCCCAGATCCTTTATGGGTAGCCCGTGTCCCTGTCCTTCGCTGAGCTGTTATGTTTAGTTCCCTCTGGGTGCGGTTGCTTACAGGATGTTCCTCTAGGAGCACTCCATGTCCACCTCAAGTCAGCAGATGTCATGACCCTCTCCTCTGTCTTGTTGCTGGGGTCCCCATTTCTTCCACGGAGGCTGCCATGTCTCCGATTTCTGGGCTGGAAAACGGTGTCTTCTCCAGCTTTCTCCTCTTGAGCCGCCACACCCAGCCATTTGGCCATCTATGTTGACGCTTCTGGGGCTCAGCCTCACACTGTCCTCGTGTCTCTACCCGAGGGCTGCTCTCCCCCCTACCCTGTCTCTTGCTCTGTGTCTGCTCTGCAGCCTTTGCCTGTGATCTCTCCCTTGTCCCTAGTCCCGCTTGCATACCAGTAGGTAGAGTTACTCAAACCAGTGCTTTTACCATGCTGATCCTTTACTAAAGAAACTAAACTCCTTTTCTTGTGCGTATTGCCTTAAGTTTAAAATATTCTGCTAATCTTAAATGTTGCTTCAGTTTTCTGCAGTACATTTACCTTGTGTGACAGACTGAAAATCATAGCCAATCACCTGATTTCCTGGTATAGGGCTCTTAGTGACGGACAGCTTATCGGGGCAATAACAGTAGCGGCCGTTACGCTTATGAACATTCCCGATGTCCAGGAGATACTTGTGTCTTACGTGTAGTGTCCCACTTAGTCCTTATGATGATGGCATAAGGTAGGCATTTTTATTTCTAGATTCGAGGAATGGAAATTGAGATTAGGTGAAGCGGCTTTATTGAGTTTGTTGGTACCTGGTTAGAGCCAGGATTCAACTCTGATTGTCAGGCTTACGGGTGTTCCCATCTCCATTGTCTTGAGGAGGCAGCGAAATCCTTGTCTGTCCTGTGGCTGTGGATGAAGGTCCCTCGGGAGCGCGGCCTTTGGGGGGTTGAAGCTCACCGAGCATTCCGCTGAGCAGTGCCAGGCTCCCATGGTGTCTGCATGCCCAGAGGTGCCCTTTTTAATTTTAGGGAGTTACTTTGTTATTGATGGACTTAAACCGTGTTTTAAGTGCTTTAGTCTGTGAAAGAAAGAGGGTTTTCACATAGAAGGCACTCCTGTCATCATTTTATTGACTTGACTTTGAGAAATCCACTGTGGCATGGGCTTATCAAAATGCTTGTCTCACTCCTCACTGTCCTCTCTTTTTGGTTGGAGCTGGCTGCTTCATCAGAGCTGTAATAGGAATAATGTCTATCTTCTGGGAGTTTTTACCTTCCTGGATTGTTCAGTTAATCAGAGTTCTGTCTCAGTGACCTCTGAAGTCATTTACGTAAGCACTTGAGTACCCAGCACTTACTGTAGATTTAGAGCACATGGATTGGGTTTTGGAAGAAATGGGAAATGTGGTCTGTAAACAAAGGATCATTGGATTTTGTTAATGCTGTCTTTTTTTTTTTAATTTTATTTATTTATTTTAGAGAGAGAGAGAGTGAGAGAGAGCATGAGAGGGGAGAAGGTCAGAGGGAGAAGCAGACTCCCCGTGGAGCTGGGAGCCCGATGTGGGACTCGATCCCGGGACTCCGGGATCATGACCTGAGCCGAAGGCAGTTACTTAACCAGCTGAGCCACTCAGGTGCCCTGGTTTTTTTTTTTTTTTTTTTAACACTGATTTTCCCCATGCCCAAAGTTACCCTTTCTACTCTGCTGTACTCATGGTTTCTTCGTTAGGACTTTGCTGAAGAACCAGATCCTTGAGACATTCCTCATTTCACGGAGTGTGGGTGGACCTGAGTTGGTTTAGCACACATTATGAATTCATCTGTTTTAGTTTTCAGTGTTGTTCTCTGTGCAGCCGATGTATCAGTAGAAAGGATCTCTGTCCTCCTTCGGGTCACCCTCCAGCATGCTTGGTTCCACTGCCCTTCTCACCCGTGGGGGCTCCAGGGGCACGTGTCCTACATAGCTATGTCGGAACCCCTTTTGGCTTTGGAACTGCTCTCGAAAGAAGGGGCTTGGTATTCACTGTCCCATTTATCCTTGTTTTCCTCCTCCCCTCCTGTCGATTCTGATCCTTACCCAGTTCCCAGTGGCCTCTGCTGGTCAGGAAGGCACATGTCCCTCTCCGAGGCCTCGTGTGCA
The DNA here is from genome assembly GCA_003697995.1 of Taxidea taxus jeffersonii. Classification (NCBI taxonomy): domain Eukaryota; kingdom Metazoa; phylum Chordata; class Mammalia; order Carnivora; family Mustelidae; genus Taxidea; species Taxidea taxus. The sequence goes on along the minus strand of RCUC01138929.1, from coordinate 3,448 downwards.
CTTTCTTTTGTTCTCCAGGGTCTGCAGTGGCAGCCGCCCCCGCCTGCCACAGGGACTGGTGTCTCTGGAAGAGATTAGCATTTGACTCTGTAGCCTGTACAGAAGTCTGCCTCCGTGATGTGGGTGGGCATCTCCCAATCTGTGGAGAGCCCTTGAATAGCATAAAAAGGAGAAGGAAGGGCAGATTTGCTCTCTTATTGAGCTGCGTCGCCGTCTTTTCTTACCTTGGACATCAGAGCTGCTGAGTCTTGGGACTGCAACTTGGGCTGCCTCATACCACCAGACTTCCTGTGTTTCCAGCCAGTGCACGGCAGATCGTGGGACTTCTTGGCTTTTGTAACTGCATGAGCCAGTTCCTATAATAAGTCTCCTCTTTTATAGAAGTCTGCATATATCCCATTGGTTCTGTTTCTCTGGAGAATCTTCACTAGTACAGTGTCCATAGTTGGCTTGAGATGAATCTGTATGGAAGGTGGGTGGACTAAACAACAGCCTAAAAATAACAAAAATTCATGGCTTTTTAAGACATTTAAGACAAATACATTGTTTTTCTAACTAGATTTTTAGACTTCCAAAAAATATGCAAATAAATAATTATTGACTTCTGTTATGATTCTGCCTTGAGTTACGGCAGGGAAGTAAAGTGAAACAAACATGGTATGAAAAGAGGAGCAATAGATTGTAATATTTGCTTACTTTCTTCCCAATATATGTTAGTCATTTTGGCACTTTTCCCTACATTGGCAGAATATAAGCAGAAAAGAAGAAAGGGTCTTTATCATATTATTGGGTCTCTTATTTTATTAGTTATTGAGATTTGCTGGGCGTTGGGGTTGGTGCTGTCTGTTTCGTTACCTGTGTTGTTCCCTGCGGGGGTCACTGACAGTAGATGGAGGGGCTCCCCTGGAGTGGCGCCACGGGAGGAGGGATAGGTTGGTGGAGGAGTTTCCTATTGCTGCTGAAAGGAAATAACACAACTTGCTGGCTTTAGACAACACATTTATTTTGTTACAGTTCTGGAGGTCAGAATTCCAAAATGGGTTTCACAGGCTAAAATGGAGGTTCATTGGACCTGGTTTCTTCTAGAACTCTAAGGGCTGATACGTTTCCTTGCCTTTTCCAGCTTGTAGAGGCCGCTCACGTTCCTCCATTTTCAAAGCCTGCAGAGTAGCACCCGCTGCTCTCCTGGACTCTGAGCCTCCTTTCTCCCTGCTCTGCTTGGAAGGACTCTTGTGCTTACTTGGAGCCGCTGCAGGTCATCCGAGGTGGTAGCAGGATCCTTAGTTTAACCATGTCTGCACACACTGTTTTGGCTCCTCAGGTGCCATGCTGCTAGGTTCTGGGGATGAAGACCTGGGCCCGTCTGGGGGCTCCTCGCACTGCCTGCCGAGGGCAGTGTGCCCGTGTTCCTGTTCAGAGCAGCCGCACGTTTCCTTGGGAGACCGTGGCAGGTCAGTGGGTATTCATTAGTGGGTTTGCTTTAGTATAAACATCCTGAGGATTAAAAAAGGCTTATTTCATTGTAATTTAAATATCCTTGCAGTTTCTACTCACCTCTGTGTCCATGATCCATCCTTATTTACCTAAAGTTTACAATAGTGTACACAGGTAGATTGTTAGGACACATGGTTCCAAATATTTACATATGTCATCAGTGCCCTCTGACCTACCATTTAAGGAAGCTATTAATGTATTGTAGAAAATATGTGCCTGTAATTTTAAAGGTGTAAGCAGTCCTCACAGAAGCTAAAACCTCTGTGACACGCGGATGCGATGAAGAACTAAATTCAGTGTTTCTGCGGCTGCTTCACGTTTGGTGCTGTGCCTCACTTCAGGAGTATTCAGCGAACTTTTATATATCTGGGGAGTCTCAGACTTGTTTCAGCCCTTCTCCAGGTGTCCTCACACTGTCACCACCTCTTATGTTCCTGCCGAAGTCCTCTGCCCACCACTCCCCTGCGTTGTGTGCGGAAGCTGGATCAGACTAGCTTACGGTGGCTAGGGACAACGGTTAGATGTGCAGGGATTCTCTGAGTTAGGTGAGGATGCGGTTGGTGGCTTGAAATTGGGAGTGTTTACACCATGGAAATTGGCAAATCTTGACAGCCTGGTCCCTTTCCTCTTTTCCCTGAGAGCACATTTGATCTCAGGCCTCTAAGGAAAGAACCACAAGAAAAATTATGCAAGGATTGCCCCTCCCACCCCATCAGTGAGTCCTGGAATGATTCAGCTTGAGCTAGGGCCAGGGAGTTAAGTGTTAAGAAATAAGAAACCAGTGTTTGGGGTTTTACTGCTTGTCTTGGTAGCTCCTCCGAGAGCTGAAACTGTTCTTAGCGTATTACCAGTTACTGCTGGGCTGGCTGCTGGATTCAGTGGGTAGTGTTCCAGATGGGTTGTCTGATTTGTCCTTACAGTCCTTGTTTCTCGGCTTCTGTGATACCATAGTCTCCTGGGATGTTTTTGGTGTTGGTTTCCTTGTTGCCTCACTTTCTGCTCCTTCCCGCCCACCCTACGCTTGCTGCCTCCCTCTGCTGGACTTGGAATGGCCCTGCCTGCTCCCACCCCCCACCCTGGCGCTCTTTCTGGTATCTAGTCCTTCCTCTGTGCATACCAGGCATCATTGATTTTTTTCTGTAAAGGGCCAGATAGTAAATGTTTTGGACTTGTAGGCCACCTGGTCTCTTGTCATACCTACTCAGCATTGCAGTGCAGCACGTGAATGACTAAGTGTGGCCCTGTCTTATAAAACCAGGTGTCAGAAAGCGCAGGGAGGCTGCGTTCGGCCTGAGTTGTCATACACCAGCCTCTGATCCATGCTCTCTCTTTGGGTGATAGATATCCTTTATATTATGGCTTTAAAAACTATCTCAGTGCCAGTCCACCAAGTTTCTATCTCTAGCCCCGATTCTTTATTCTTCTCTTCTTTCCTGAGGACCAGACTTGTGCATTTTACTGCTTATTTGATATATGTTTGCTTGAATATTCTGAAGGCATCTCAAACTTTAGGTCAAAATAGAGCTCCATTTGCTTCTCTGGACTTTTCTCCTACTTCCTGCCTCCATCCTTCTCAATATTCATTATCCACACAGACCTTGAACTTACCAGCCCTGTTTCTGGCTGGGGGGTGGGAGTGTCTTTGGCTTCTTCTTTGTTGACATTGGGATGCTAGTTTAATTGCCTTTTCTTGACCACCTACTTCTCACTTAACTTTTTAATTTTCTTTGTGGTGTAACTTACCTAGAAAGTATTTTGTTTGTGTTTTTATTCCCTTCTGTATTGTCAGTGCCTTCCCACTCAATTGCAAGGTCTCTGTGGGTGGTAACTCTGCGTTTTTGTATATACAAATATATTTATTTTTGTTTATATATTTCTTAACAGAATTTGTATATGTATTAAAAATTGGACATAGTTTAGATAATTTTTTTAAGTTTATTCATTTTTTTTAAGT
>ML103769.1:107002-119252 GCA_003697995.1 Taxidea taxus jeffersonii | reverse complement strand
ATTGAGAGCTGTGTGGGGCTCCTTGCTCAGCTGGAGCCTGCTTGTCCTTTTCCCTCTGCCTGCTTCTTCTGTCTCTTTCAAATAAATAAATAAAAATATACCCCCCCAAGGTTTTTATTATTTGACAGAGAGAGAAAGAAAGCAGAAGAGGGAGAGGGAGAAGTGGACTCCCCACCAAGCAGGAAGCCCGACGAAGGACCTGATCCCAGGACCACAAGACCACAACCTGAGCTGAAGGCAGATGCTCAACCAACTAAGCCACCCAGGCACCCTAAGTAAATAAAAATCTTAAAAAAAAAAAAAACTAAAAAAAGAAAGAAAAAGAACATGCAACTCTTTCTTCACTTTGGGGTTGTGAGTTTGAGGCCCATGTTGAGTGTAGAGATTACCTTAAAAAAAAAAAAAAAAGAAGTATCAAATTCTCTTTCTTAGGGTCATGAATTTAAGCCCCATGTTGGTTGTAAAGCTTACTTGGGGAAAAAAAAATGAGGGGTGCTTGCCCGGCTCAGTCAGTAGAACCTGTGATCTCAGGATTGTGGGTTTGAGCCCCACGCTGGGTGCAGAGATTACTTAAAAATTTAAAAAAAATTATTTTAGAGAGCAAAAGAGTGAGAGAGCAAGCATATACACTAGTGGGAGGAGGGGCAGAAGGAGAGGGAGAGGGAGAGAGAATCTCAAGCAGATTCCCCAATGAGTGCAGAGGCTGATGCAGTGCTCAATCTCAGGACCCTGAGATCATGACTTGAGCTGAAATCAAGAGTTGGAGGATTAACCAACTGAGCCACCCAGGTGTTCCTTAAATATAAAGTTTTTTTTTCAATATTATTTATGTATTTATGTGAGAGAGAGAGTAAGAGAGAGCACAAACAGGGAGGTGAGGGAGAAGCAGACTCCCTGCCGAGTAAGGAGCCTGATGTGGGACTCGATCATGGGGTCCTGGGGAATCCCAGGCCCTGGGATCATGACCTGAGCTGAAAGCAGACCCAGGTGCCCCTTAAATATAAAACCTTAAAAAAAAAAAAAAAAAAAAAAAGAAAGAAAAAAGGATATGGCAGACCACAACCTGAAAAACATTTATTTTGTATTTGTTTTTTCTATGAATTGCTGGTTTATATTCTTAATCCATTTTCCTGCAAGTCTTTTTCTTGATTTAAAAAATTATGGATAGTAAGTCTCTGCCTGTTTATATGTGCTGCAAATATTTTCTCCTCCTCTGCCTTTTTTGTTTTTTTCTCTCAAGTTGTGTTTCTATTCTCGTATAAAAAATTTTTTCCCCATTATGCTCAAAAGCTACATGAGTTTTGAAAATTATATTTAATGTTTCAGAAGAAACCTGCTTGGGTTTGTAGGTTCTTTATCCTTCCATTAAAAGATGGAAAAAAGGCATCCCTGCCATGCTTCACATTTGATCAGCTGCGTCTATACTAATGCATAAAAACTTTGGAACACATTGGTCTCAAACAGGAGCAGTTCATGTCAGAAAAAATTAGAATATGAGCTAATATTCAGTGTTCTATGTTCAGAATGCCTGAGAAAGCATTCTGACTATTGCAAAAGTTTACTTAACAAAAAAGTTCATTATGAAAATTTTGCACGACTTGATTTTATACTGTAGTAGAACAGGTACTTTGGAGAGGACACGTGGAAGCAGTTGATTTCTTCCAGAGTACACACCCACTGTTTATCCTTGTTCCAAGACTTCTAACATGGTGATACCATTTCCTTATATTACCACCATTCTAGTATTGTTCTGTGGTCCATTAGTAGCCCATCTCCACACATTCACTATCACAAGATTGACAAAAGGATCAAACCCTGCAACATTCCTTGGACGTGTCTGCCACCATTTAATTTCAGTGATAATTTCTGGTCCATAAATAGTTATAACTTGGGAGGGTGAACTTTACTCATGGTGTCTCTTCTGTGAGCTCAAAGATCTGTATTTCTTATTTGTTAATGGAGTCTTCTGCTGATGTATAATTTTCAATTGCTCCAATCTGCAAATTATCTTCTTTCCTTTTGGCTTCTAGTTTTGTTTTCCTTTTTAAAAGATTTTATTTATTTATTTGAGAGAGAGAGAAAGAGAAGAAGAGATAGCAAGAGACAGCATGAGCAGGAAAAAGGAGGGAGAAGCAAGCCCCCCACTGAGCAGGAAGTCCAACATGGGGCTCAACATGGGGCTTGATCCCAAGACTCTGGGATCATGACCTGAACTAAATGGAAATGCTTAACCGACTGGCCCACCCAGGTGCCACAACCCTACGTTACCCTCCTCCACCATGCCGCTTTTTCTCTTTAAAGATTTTATTTTTTTGAGAGGGAGAAAGAGAAAGAAAGAGAAAGTGTACGCATGAGTAGGGGTCGGGGGCCAGAGGGAGAGGTAGACTACCCCCTGAGCAGAAGCCTGACAAGGGGCTCGATCCCAGGACTCACTGCCTTCTAGTTTCAATTCAAGCTTATTAAAAAAGATTTTCTCTACTTCTGTACAGAAATATACTAAAAATGTTCTTCTATTTTATTGTAGTAGTTTATTATTTTTTTATCATTTACATAATTAGTCCATTGGAAATATGTCTTTATACTTGATGGTAAAGAGATAAAGCCTTCCTTTTCTACCAAGTGGAAATGTTAATTAGGCCCATCATTTCTTCCCACTGATCTGAAATGCCACTTTTTTTCTTTTTAAGATTTTATTTATTTATTTGACAGACAGAGATTACCAGTAGACAGAGAGAGAGAGATCACAAGTAGGCAGAGAAGCAGGCAGAGAGAGAGGAGGAAGCAGGCTTCCCACCGAGCAGAGAACCCGATGTGGGGTTCCATCCCAGAACCCTGGGATCTCGACCCGAGGTGAAGGCAGAGGCTTTAACCCACTGAGCCACCCAGGTGCCCCTCAAAAGCTATTTTATTTATTTATTTTTTTAAAAATTTTTAAGGATTTTATTTATTTATTAGTTAGAGAGAGAGAGAGAGAGCGAGCAAGCACAGGCAGACAGAGAGGCAGGCAAAGGCAGAGGGAGAAGCAGGCTCCCTGCCGAGCAAGGAGCCCGATGTGGGGCTCCATCCCAGGACGCTGGGATCATGACCTGAGCCGAAGGCAGCCGCTCAACCAACTGAGCCACCCAGGCGTCCCTCAAATGCTATTTTAAAAGGAAAAAATACAGTGAAGAAATTACACACAGTACCTTTTCTAAAGCAAGATGTAGTTCTTTTTCATATTCTGGTGGCAGTCTCAAAAGCAGAACCTGACAGGCATCTTTAATCAGTGGAATAACACTGAGAAATATTAATATAGCAATAAAGAGCGAACACAGGGGATCAGCAATGAACCATCCAAACTGCTCTATAAGAACCGTGGATACGATGACACCAATACTGCCAAGCGTGTCTGCCAAAACATGTAGAAATACACCTGCAAATAAAATATGAAAACATTAAAAATTAAAGCACATCTAGATCTTTTATCCTTTTTAGAAATATTACTGGGTACCTACTATGCACCTGATTCTGCTAGGGGATAGTACTTAAAAAAAAACCTCAAAAAACACGGTCACTGCTCTCAAAAAATTCACGGCATCGTGGTAAAAAGAAAGATACAGGGAACTACAGCTCAGAGTGGTGAGTTTTATGATGGTGTGGTTTTCCTAGAAATCACATATAAGCCAAGTTCTGACAATACCCAAATTAAACAGTCACAATAAATAATTCAACACAGTAAATAATACTTCCTCTATATATTTTACAGTAAATAAAAATTTCCTGGTTCTTTTGTAGTTCATAATGTTCATAAAGTTCATAATGACATAGTATTTCCCTTCCAAATAATATTTATGCAAATGTCACTATGAAAAGGACTCTATAATACAATGATCTGATTAAAATTGACATTTATGAAGAAATGTGAGCATTTTCTACAGCAGATGACCTCAGACATTTTTTAAAGCCACAAAGTGTTTTTCCAAAATAAAACTGTAACCAGAAGCCTAATATTTAATAAAAATAAGACAGTGTCAATTCAGAATACAGTTGAAAAATAGGACAGTACTTGGCAAGGACTCACCCCTCATGTTAGCATTCATGCCTCTGCCTGCAGATCCGTGGCTGTGACCATGCCCATGGTCACTGTGTCCATGCATATGGTGGGAATGACTGTGATCAGATGAATGACAGCTTCCCTGAGAAGCTCCATGGTTATGGTTATGGGCATGGCTAAAGGCACAGATACCAATAAGGTTTACTATCAGCCCTCCAACTGAGACTGGCTAGTAAAAGGAAAAAAGAAAGCCTTTAAATTTGTAATTTAAAAAATATTTATTTAAAAGCTACTGTATATCTAAATATGTTTTTCTATTTACAGTTATCAAAGTATTTTTGGTAAAACCTAAGTTCAATAAGGATATCCAAAAAAATATTTTAAATCTTTTTTTAAATTAGCATATAATGTGTTATTAGCCCCAGGGGTACAGGTCTGTGAATCACCAGGTTTACACACTTCACAGCACTCACCATAGCACATATCTTCCCCCATCTCCATAACCCCCCCCCCCCCCCCCTGCCCCCCCCCCCCCCCCCCCCCCCCCCGCCGCAACCCTCAGTTTGTTTTGTGAGATTAAGAGTCTCTTATGGTTTGTCTCCCTCAAGGATATCCAAAAATTTTAAAAAGCAGATTTTAGAATATTTTAGAAGAAACAAATTTTAACTTTCAAATAGCAAAGTTTTGACAAGTAGAGGAATTTGGACTTGCTTTAATCAAGTAAAGAACATGTACCTGGTTCATGGTTTATGAATAAGTAATGCTAGAGTTTTAAGATTTTTTTTAAAGATATTATTTATTTATTTGACAGAGAGAGAGATCACAAGTAGGCAGAGAGGCAGGCAGAGAGAGAGGGGGAAGCAGTCTCCCCGCTGAGCAGAGAGCCTGATGTGGGGCTCCATCCCAGGACCCTGAGACCTGACCTGAGCTGAAGGCAGAGGCTTAACCCACTGAGCCCCGTTTTGTTTCATTTAAATAGAGCTTGAAAGTACTGCTTACGAGATCAAGTATGCACTCTAGCTAAAATCTCTTTTATATTACCAGATGAATTTCAGTTTGTAAGACAATGATTATAATTTACTAACTAGTGGATTCCAAATACATATAATCTTATTGTGTTTCTTAAAACACAGTAAAATTTCCCAAAGTAAAAAAAGGTATAATGGAAAAACAAACATGCAATAGTAATCTTTCACTTTTTTTTTTAAAAGAAGTGAATGGAATTATTTTGATTTAATAATGTCACATAACACCCTAAAGGATAAACAAAGTTACCCTTTATTATCCTCTCTTATAAAATAATTTTGGGGGACGCCTGGGTGGCTCAGTTGGTTAAGCAGTTGCCTTCGGCTCAGGTCATGATCCCAGTGTCCTGGGATCGAGTCCCACATCGGGCTCCTTGCTCGACAGGGAGCCTGCTTCTCCCTCTGCCTCTGCCTGCCACTCTGCCTGTGCTCACTCCCATGCTCTCTCTCTCTCTCTCTCTGACAAAAATAAATAAATAAAATCTTAAAAAAAAATGATTTTGGATGTTCAGGGTGTTACTTAATTTACACACATTACAATTTCTCCTTCAAAGAAATCCACCTGATTTATAAAAAGAATATATAAAAATAATGGGGACAGATAATTCAAATTAGTTTCCAAAGACTGTAAGACAAGAGATCTACTTTAGTAAACATGTATGGAAATTATACACTTCTTACTGAGGCTCAGACAATTTATCTGACAGATTTTAAAATTTTAGTTAGCTTTATAAACTTGAAAATGGTTCCTGAATTTTGAATAAAATCAAATATTACATACAGAGACCCTATCATCTCAAATATTTCTCCTCTACTGATAAATACTTCATTTGTATAGATTTCATCAGAAAAAAATAATGTAGAAAGTATAAGCATCTAACCCCCCAAAATTAGTCAATGAGAGAATGGTGTACTTTCTATGCACATACTAAAATACATACATAAACACCTTTTAAAACCAACAATAGTATCACATTATAATGTTGCTTTGGAGGTTTTTTTTTTTTTTTTTAAGATTTTATTTATTTATTTGACAGAGATCACAAGTAGGCAGAGAGGCAGGCAGAGACAGAGAAAGGAGGAAGCAGGCTCCCCTTGGAGCAGAGAGCCCGATGTGGGACTCGATCCCAGAACCCTGAGATCATGATCCGAGCCGAAGGCAGAGGCTTAACCCACTGAGCCACCCAGGCGACCCTGGAGTTTTTTTTAACTTAGTACAGTTTAGAAGTATTTCTCATGCCAGTGTATACAGATATGCCTCATTCTTTTTATTGGCTATACAGTATCCTACGAATGACAGCTTTATTTCTTTATTTAACTAGTCTTTTCCTTGGTGGATATTTTTTTTTCACCATTATGAGCAAAGGCACAAGGAATCATGCACCTTTTCACATCTGTGCAAATATGTTTTGCAAAAATTTCTGTAACAGGGACGCCTGGGTGGCTCAGTTGGCTAAGCAGCTGCCTTCGGCTCAGGTCATGATCCCAGCGTCCTGGGATCGAGTCCCACATCGGGCTCCTTGCTCGGCAGGGAGCCTGCTTCTCCCTCTGCCTCTGCCTGCTGCTCTGTCTGCCTGTGCTCGCTCTCTCTCTCTCTCTAACAAATAAATAAATTTAAAAAAAAAATCTTAAAAAAAAAATTTCTGTAACAAATATTAAAGGTCAAAAGATATAAGCATTTAAAATTCAAAATATATTTCTAAACCATAATCAAAGCATTTTATTAATATATGCTTCCATCAACCAGATTCATAACTGCTTATAGCCATCCAACAATTAATTGCTTATTTCCTACTACAAGCCAGGTGCTAGTTTGTTTTTTAAAAAAATATTTTATTTTATTTATTTATTTTTAAAGATTTTATTTATTTATTTTTAAAGATTTTATTTATTTGACAGACAGAGATCACAAGTAGCAGAGAGGCAGGCAGAGAGAGGAAGGGAAGCAGGCTCCCTGCTGAGCAGAGAGTCTGAGGAGGGGCTTGATCGAAGGACCCTGAGATCATGACCTGAGTGGAAGGCAGAGGCTTTAACCCACTGAGCCACCCAGGCGCCCCTAGTTTAAGTGTTAATGAGAGAAAATTCAGGTCCTGAAGATACTTCACTTATATCTTTAATTGTGGAAGAAAGACAAAGGGTTATAAGTCAATGTTGCTATAAAAAAAAGCAAGATATAACAGGAATACTGAGAAAGGGAAATCTACAAAAAGGTCTTTGAAGAGGGAAAAGAGGGATATATTTTTTAAAGACTTTATTTATTTGACAGAGACACAGTGAGAGAGGGAACACAAGCAGGGGGGGTGGGAGAGGGAGAAGCAGGCTTCCTGTGGAGCAGGGAGCCCAATGCAGGGCTCAATCCTAGGACTCTGGATCATGACTTGAGGCAGATGCTTAATTACTGAGCCACGCAGGCACCCTGAAAAGAGGGATTAAGGGAAAATATCTTACAGGAAGAGACATATCAACAAAGCCCTGGCAAAGGCTGGAAGGCAGATGTGAGGGAAGGGCATGCCAACTACAAGAAATAGCATATGCAAAGGCTTGAAGGTTCAGGGAGAACATTATAAACTACTACAGCAGTAGTACAATCAACAAAGAAAAGTCTTTAAAATGATAGTATTTTTCTGATTCTATCTCTAACATTTTGCAAATTTCCTCAGGTATCTATAAAGCACATCTTTTTAAAAAATGAGTTTACTTTTATTTATTTTTAGATTTTTAATTTCTTTTTGACAGAGAGAGGCATAGCCAGAGAAAACCCAAACAAGGGGAATGGCAGAGGGAGGAGGAGGGCTCAATCCCTGACCTGACCCAAAGGCAGACGTTCAATGACTGAGCCACCCAGGCACCCCTATAAAGCACATCTTCACTGAAAAACATTTAATAAGTCAGAAAGAAAGCTGTAGGTTTTAGACTGTCATATAATATTCTAAAAAAAAATTAGAGAAAAGGATTAATTTCTAAGAGTCAGTGGCATAAATATAAAGACAAGATAAGAAATTATGTTAACTTAGGGGTGTCTGGGTGGCTCAGTGGGTTAAGCCTCCGCCTTCAGCTCGGGTTGTGATCTCGGGGTCCTGGGATTGAGCCCCATGTCGGGCTTTTTGCTTGGCGGGTAGCCTGTTTCCCCCTCTCTCTCTGCCTGCTTCTCTGCCTACTTGTGATCTCTGTCAAATAAATAAATAAAATCTTGAGCGCCTGGGTGGCTCAGTGGGTTAAAGCCTCTGCCTTTGGCTCAGGTCATGATCCCAGGGTCCTGGGATTGAGCCCGCGGGCTCTCTGCTCAGCAGGGAGCCTGCTTCTTCCTCTCTGCCTACTTGTGATCTGCCAAATAAATAAATAAAATCTTTAAAATAAATAAATAAATAAAATAAAATGTAAAAAAAAAGGAAATTATGTTAATTTAAATTAAAAAATAAAATAAAAGCTTCCTAGATCAATAACTACAAATAAACTTCAGCATGGAAAAGACTGTACGGGGTATGAAGAGAAATTCAAACAGGAAAATGAAGACTTACTGTTAACATGTGTGTGTCTAATTCCGGAGGATCAATTAATCTAGCCACTGACTCCATAAACACAAAAAAGGCTATTACCATTAGAAAAAGTCCATTAATAAATCCAGAGAGAATTTCTATTCGGCCATACCTAAAAATGTAGAATATATTTTTAGAAAAGGAAAATGACAAATATTTTTAAAGTATAAACATTAGGTTACTAAAGGGGATATAAGTCCAAATTTTCAACTACGTACATAAATATGATCACAAAATTACCAAGATTTTAAATACCATACTAATGCTGGAAGAGTCTTTCTGTACTTAAGTTTGTTGCAATTATAAATATATGTATTTTTATAAATATAAATATTTATCAAAGTCCTTCAACGTTTCCCCTTACACAAAGCGTTTCTTAGCAAGAAGTTCCTTCTCTCCCTTTAATGGGCTCTCCCTTGATAGGCTCTGACCTGTCATAGCATATAGACTGCTTTGTACCAAAATTATTTGTATTTTTGGCTCACCTATCTTTCACAATATTAACAGCTGAAAGAGATGAATTTATCAATCTACTCAGGATAGGTCTTACCAAAATTCTTTGTACTAATCAAGGACTCTAATATTTGTTGAACTGAATTGTTGATGAAAGAGAATTTCATGCATAGCCTCTTCAAATTTTGAATACTCTTTCTAATGGCAAAGATGTGAAATGACCATGCACATCCCACTGTCTCAAATAAACTGTTAGGCAAAGAGCTCAAAAGCTAACTGATTTTCTGTTCTTTCCATACAAGAGGAATCTGTAAGAGAATATAATCTGGAGCTTACTGCCATTTACTTATTTATCATATGCTTGGTTTATTTCCTCGTATCTACTTCAATTTAAAGAAAACTAAAGCTCTGAAAAATTTCATTAAGATGGAATTTGCCCTTAGATTTTTCCATTGTATTATATCACCTTGATGGTCAGTGTACCTACCCATAGGAAAAAATCCGAGTTGCTTTCCATCTACTCATCAGGGCGGCAAAAAGCCCCATGACCAAAGCAGAGCAGTCAAAGAGCATGTGAAATCCATCTGAGATCAGACCCAGACTATTGGTCAACACGCCATAGAATAATTCAACAAAGGTAAAAAGCTAAAAAATAAATTTAAAGAAAAACAGGGGAGGAATATGTTAGGAAATACTGTCTCAAGAAATTTAACAGAACTTAATCATGAGAATTTTAACCCTTTAGTTAAAAAAAACTTCTTAAAGATTTTTTTATTAGAGAGAGAGAGAGAGGGAGTAAGTGAGCATGAGTAGGGGAGCAACAGGTAGAGAGAGAGGGAGAAGCAGACTCCCCGAGGAGCAGGGAGCCCAGGTGCATAGCTCAATCAAAGGACCCTGAGATCGTGAACTGAGCGTGAGTGGTAGACAGATGCTTAACCAAATGAGCCACCTTTTATTATGCAAACCTTTCTTAAGGATATAACTGCCACTTTATTTCATTTCATATAAACTGTAAGACAGGGACACTTGGGTAGCTCAGTTGGTTAAGCATCTGCCTTTGGCTCAGGTCGTGATCCTAGGGTCCTGGGTTCAAGTCCTTCATTCACCTCCTTGCTCAGTGGGGAGCCTGCTTCTTTCCTGCCTGCTCTGCCTGCCACTACCCCAGTTTGCCCAGTTTGTGCATGCTCTCTCTGACAAATAATCTTAAAAACAAACAATTGTAAGATATTATACTGTATCAGATATGTTCATCTTATACATTATTGACAAGAAAATAGTTTCATTCATGTCTGTAGAACTTAATACACTAGGCTATAAAATGTTAGCAATCTCGGGGGGGTGCACCTGAGTGGCTCAGTGGGTTAAGCTTCTGCCTTTGGCTCAGGTCATGATCCCAGGGTCCTTGGATGGAGTCCCACATGGGGCTCCTTGTGTAGCAGGAAGCCTGCTTCTCTTTCTGCCACTCTGCCTGCTTCTCTCTCTGCCACTCTGCCTGCTTGTGCTCTCTCTCTGACAAATAAATAAATAAAATCTTAAAAAAATAAAATAGCACACTAAACTAATGCATCTAAAATGCCTCAAAAATGGTTTGCTTAGGGACGCCTGGGTGGCTCAGTTGGTTAAGCGGCTGCCTTCGGCTCAGGTCATGATCCCAGCGTCCTGGGATCGAGTCCCACATTGGGCTCCTTGCTCAGCGGGGAGCCTGCTTCTCTCTCTGCCTCTGCCTGACACTCTGCCTGTGTTCGCTCCTGCTCTCTCTGACAAATAAATAAATAAAAATCTTAAAAAAAAAATGGTTTGCTTAAGTAGTCTGAATATGATCCTGTAATCTTCCTATTACTGAAAGAAAATGTAGCTTTTAGGAAATGTCACAAATATATAAAAATCTTACCAGATTCAAACACAAGAAGTAAAAGATCTGCCTAGAGTCATTCTCCTCAAGAATTTGTTTTAGTGATTCCTTAATAAACCTGGGGATAGATTGGGAGCTATGCTGGAAAGCATCACCCATGAAATTATAAAGAGGTGTTCCTTCAGGAGAGTATCCAATTAGGGTGCCTTTCTGTCCTCTCTTGGAAGGAGATGATAAGATGTTGGCAGCTTTTAAAAAAGAGAAAACAATAACATTAAAAATGTTTTCAAAGTTTAAACTACCAAAACCAACATGGCATCTGCCAGCACTAAATGCAAGCCCTGAACAAATTCCCAAATTAAGTAAACGATTTCAACATCAGAATCCATGAGATGAAATTTCCTAAGGGGAAAAATGCTCACACAAAATGAAGAATATAGCGCTCACTACCACTCCTCCAGACAGGACATGTTCAGTGCTTTCCTGGTGTGCTGCTTTGTTCATAGCTCGAAGCTGGTCTGTTATTGGATGTGTCCAAAAATTTCCAAAAAGTAGAGCACTAATAAAAATGGGAAAGGATCCATAGCGGGCACATTTGGAAACTTCCATTTTGATTGAACAAATGGAATCAACATAGAAATCCAGGATCATGACAAAAAAGATAACTGTTGTGAAAGGCATTATGAGAGAAAACCAAGACTCGACTTTACTCTAGAAATTAAAAAAGAAAAAAAAATTGTTAGTACTGCACTGGAATAAAGTTCATGTCTTATGCTTTAGTTAATTCCTTTATATTTAAACAAATATTCTAACTCAATATGATTCATAAAATGCCAAGAGCTGTAAAATATTAGTATATTTCCCAGTAACCCCCAAAGTATTAAAAATAAAAGCACTATGGTTTAATGATTATATAAATTCTAGGTGACCCACAATCCTTGTGTGTAACACACAGTAACTATTAAACAGGTTCTTTAGCGTTTCGGTGGCTCAGTTGGTTAGGCATCTGACTTGTGATTTCTGCTCAGGTCATGATCTCAGGGTTGTGGGATCAAGCCCTTGCAACAGGCTCAGCGTTGAGTCTGCTTGTCCCTTTCCCTCTGCTCCTCCCCCAGATCACTCATTCTCTCTAAAATAAATACATATTCTTTAATTGATTCCTTTGGGCCCAGGAATGGGATGAATATATAAATGTAATAGTATCTGATTTGTATTTTCTATAAACAGTAAAATTTACTCAAAAATTTTTCTAAAAATTGTCATAAAAAGCAATGATAATTTAAGATACTTGCAAGCTCAAAGTGAAATAAAATACAGTACTGAACTAAAATTTTTAAGTAAGAGCAAATCA
>ML103769.1:87337-102002 GCA_003697995.1 Taxidea taxus jeffersonii | reverse complement strand
TTTTTTTTTTTTAAGATTTTTATTTATTCATTTGACAGACAGATCACAAGTCGGCAGAGAGGCAGGCAGAGAGAGAGGAGGAAGCAGGCTCCCCGCCGAGCAGAGAGCCCGATGCAGGGCTCGATCCCAGGACCCTGAGATCATGACCCGAGCCTAAGGCAGAGACATCAACCCACTGAGCCACCCAGGCGCCCCTCAGGAAAGGATTTTGACAAAAGAAAATTAGGAAGAATATACTGCCTAGTTTACGCAAATACTTCAGAATTTTGGGTATAAAAGCCATCTGAATAGCATTATGATATATTCTGTATTTATAAATTTACAGGTATACTGCCACACATTTTCATTAAATAAAATTTAAAATTTAAAGTGAGAATCCTATTCTATTCATGAACATGATTACCACTACATTTGATAAATTCTTTGTTAGTGTCGTAGATGGGTATCTTGACAAAAGTCAATATACATGAACCACACAATTTTAAATTTCATAATTTTCATTAAATTAGAATATGACAACATCAACAATAGCCAGATATGGATAATATAATTTAACTTTTTGTTAAAGAGGGCAACTGAGAATTTTATAGGGCTTTAGTCGTAACTAAGAAAAAACACATGCTATGTTCTGGATAGATGCCCAGATTCACTACAGACACTAATGGCACGATGTGTACGATTTGTAGTCTCATTTCTGAGTATTAGGGCAACAAAATTTTTATTTTTAATTATATTTTTATTTTTTATTTATTTTTTTAAAAATATTTTATTTATTTATTTAACAGATAGAAATCACAAGTAGGTAGAGAGGCAGGCAGAGAGAGTGCGGAGGAAGCAGGCTCCCTGGCTGAGCAGAGAGCCTGATGTGGGTCTTGATCCCAGGACCCTGAGATCATGACCTGAGCCGAAGGCAGAGGCTTTAACCCACTGAGCCACCCAGACGCCCCAATTTTTAATTATATTTTTAAAAGATTTATTTATTTGAGAGAAAGGTGGGGAGGGGCAGAGGGAGAGGGAGAGAGTGTCAAGCAGACTCCACAGTGAATGCACAAGGAGCCTCACAACCCTCATATCATGACCTAAGCTGAAACCAACAGTTGATGCTTAACCGACTATGCCACCCAGGGGCTCCCCAATTTTTTTTTTTAATGTTTTAGAGTCATTTGTATTTTTTTTGTGAGTTGTCTTTCCCTGCCCTTGGCTCATTTTTATTGAGAATCTTACGCATTTTTCTTAACTGACTTTACTAATTTGTATTTTGAAAGAAACATAAAACTTTTACTTGTGGTAATTTTCCGAGCACGTTTTCTGTTTGTCTGCATGATCTCTGTTACACAGAAACTTAAAATCACCATGAAGTCAAATGTACTGAGTTTTCCCATGTGATTTTTCCCCACTGCTTTATTTTATTTTTTATTTTAAAAAGATTTTTTTTTAAAAAGATTTTATTTATTTGATAGGGAGAGACACAGTGAGAGAGGGAACACAGGCAGGAGGAGTGGAAAAGTCAGAAGCAGGCTTCCCGCTGCAGGGAGCCTGATGTGGGGCTTGATCTCAGGATCCTGGGATCATAACCTGAGCCAAAGGCAGACGCTTAACGACTGAGCCACTCATGTGCCCCAAAAAGATTTTTTTTAAAGATTTTATTTATTTATTTGACAGACAGATCACAAGTGGGCAAAGAAGCAGGCAGAAAGAGAGGGGAAGGCAGGCTCCCTGCTGAGCAGAGAACCCGATGCGGGGCTCGATCCCAGGAGTCTGGGATCATGACCTGAAATGAAGGCAGAGGCTTTAACCCACTGAGTCACCCAGGCGCCCCTATTTTTAAAAAAATTATTTTATTTATTTATATGACAGAGAGAGAGATCACAAGTAGGCAGAGAGGTGGGCAGAGAGAGGGAAGCAGGCTCTCTGCTGAGCAGAGAGCCCGACGTAGGGCTCGATCCCAGGACCCTGAGATCATGACCTGAGCCGAAGGCAGAGGCTTAACCTACTGGGCCACTGAGGCACCCCTTCCCCACTGCTTTTATGATCAGAAAGTTCTTTGCTTGTACTTAATTATCCATCTACATTTTATATTATATATGTATCAATATTTTATGTATTAGACACATTTATGGTTGTTTATATTTTACACATTAGAGTATATCACATTTATGTATAGTATTTTATACTACACATATTTACATTTTACATATTATATTAATATCTGTATATTATATATTTTATTTTTATTTTTTTTAAAGATTTTGTTTATTTATTTGTTAGAGAGAGAAAGAGAGAGCAAGCACAGGCAGACAGAGTGGTAGGCAGAGGCAGAGGGAGAAGCAGGCTCCTTGCCGAGCAAGAAGCCCGATGTGGGACTCGATCCCAGGACACTGGGATCATGACCTGAGCCGAAGGCAGCTGTTTAACCAACTGAGCCACCCAGGCATCCCTGTATATTATATATTTTACTGACAACTTCAATCTACTTGACATTTATTTTGGAGTACTCTATGAGTGAGATGAAATAGTGGCATCTGCTTTAATATTAATTATCCCATTTGAAATCTATGGGTTAGGTAGTCTCTCTGCTCTACCTGGCATGTTACTTTGTTCACTTAATTTTATTCGTCTGCCTCCATTACTTAGCCTCAGTAGCTCCTTTTAGAACAGGGACTACTACATCTTATTTATCTTTGTTTCTCCTTTCCCCTATAACTGGGACAATGCACCGTGCACAGTAAACTATCTAGTAAAAAAGAAATACTGGGGCGCCTGGCGGCTCAGTTGGTTAAGCAACTGCCTTCAGCTCAGGTCATGATCTCGGAGTCCTGGGATCGAGTCCCGCATTGGGCTCCCAGCTCCACGGGGAGTCTGCTTCTCCCTCTGACCTTCTCGGCTCTCATGTTCTCTCTCAAATAAATAAATAAAATCTAAAAAAAAAAAAAAAAAAAAAAAAGAAGAAGAAAAGAAAGAAATACTGTAGATACAAAAATTTGGAATTGCAGATTGACCCATTTACCAAAAAAGGATAATACTTAAATTACTTAAGATAAATAAGGCCTAGTTGACAAAATGTTGGGTAAATATCCATCAGACTTTATAACAAGTTCTTAAGTGTATTCTAAAAATGATGAATAAAGGGGGCGCCTGGGTGGCTCAGTGCGTTAAAGCCTCTGCCTTCGGCTCAGGTCATGATCCCAGGGTCCTGGAATCGAGCCCCGCATCGGGCTCTCTGCTCAGCAGGGAGCCTGCTTCCCCCTCTCTCTGCCTGCCTCTCTGCCTACTTGTGATCTCTCTCTGTCAAATAAATAAATAAAATCTTAAAAAAAAAATAATGATGAATAAGGGTTAAAAACGAGGTGGGCAAGAGACTTGGGTACAGCATGATGGAGATCTTTGTGGTGATCAATCTGTTCAGTGCCTTGGTAAGGTCTACGGATTGTACCAAGGTTTATTTCTTGGTTTTGATAGTATAATTGATTTGGGTAAGAAATTACCACTGAAATTGAGTGAAGGGCACTCTTGGTGCTATTTTTGCAACTTCCTATGGATATATGATGATTTCAGAATAAAAAGTAAAAAAAAAAAGTTTGTAGGAAAAAGTTAAAATTAGCAAAAAGCCCCTGCATTCTTTTATATGGTAAAAGATTTTATTTAATTGGTTTGGATAATATTTCACATGCATAACTTTCAATTTTTAAGTAACTAATAACAGAAAATTGTACCTTTGCTGGTCCTCCTCCAGAACTAGTGAACAAAACACTGAGTAGTGAGATGACAACAATATCACTGTGTTCAAATAGCAGCAAAGTCCTATAAAAATATAACATTATCATTCACAAAATGTATCTGATCTTCACCGAGAACCATGAATTCAACTACAATAAGAGAAAATAAATATTTCTCCTTGATTTCACAAAACACTGAGAAAAATAAATAGGGACAACTGCTTTGGAATAATCTATCTTCTGGCCTTATCTACCCCAGAAAGGCTGAAACTAGAGTAACTTGACTAGTTCAGTTGGTAGAGCATCTCACTCCTGATCTTGGTGGTCAGTTCAAGTACCATGTTGGGCGTGGAGCCTACTTAATTAAAAAAATAAATAAAAAAGGAGGAAAAAAAGCTGAAATGGTATAACTTATAGGATTATATCACATTAATTTCTTCTGTATGTGTACCAGGAAACACTTAGAAGGTTGCTCCTATCAGCTTTGTCTGCAGTAGCCCCAACCTAAATGTCACTGTTAAGAAAATAAATAATATAGAATATGCCCATTCAACGGACTATTATACAGCAATAAAAAATGAAATTCTATGAATATATTAAGAAATGCTGAATTGTACACTTTATTTTTTTTATTCTTAGGAGAATTTTTTAAAAAGATTTATTTATTTGACAGAGAGAGACAGTGAGTGAGCACAAGCAGGGGGTGCAGCAGGCTCCCTGCTGAGCAAGGAGCTTGATGAGGGGCTCAATCCCAGGACCTGGGATCATGACCTGAGCAGACCCAGATGGCCCTGAATTGTACACTTCAAATGTGGTATAGACTGCATATTTGAGTCCCCCTTAAATTCACGTTAAACCCAATCTCTAGTGTCATGGTGTTTGGAAGTGGGGCCTTTGGGGTACATAGCTTACGAGAGTAGAACCCTCCCTCATGAATGAGATTAGAGTCCTCATCAAAAAGACCATAAGAGTATTCTCTTTGCCTGTTCTACCATGTGGGGTTACTGAGAAAAGATAGCTAGCTGTCTATGAACCAGGAAGTAGTCCCTCACCAGACAATCTGCCTCACCTTGATATTAGACTTCCCAGTCTCCAGAACTAAGAAATAAATCTGTGTTGTTTAAAAGCCACCCAGTCTATGGGCACCTGGGTTGCTCAGTTGGTTAAGCTTCCAATTCCAGATTTCATCTCAGATCATGATCTCAGCCTCATGGGATTGAGCCTCACATCAGGCTCTGCACTCAGTGGGGAGTCCACTTCTCTATCCCCGTCTGTTCCTCACCCCACTCATGCATGCTCCTTATAAAATAAATAAATGAATCTTAAAAAAAAAAAGTGCCACCCAGTCGATACAGTATTTCTGTTATAACAGCCCAAATGGACTAAAATAAAAAGAATGTTACAACATATGAATCATATTTCAAAAAACTGCCATCAAAATGAATGAACTATATATACACATCATATGCATCAATATGGGCAAGTCTCAAATATAACATTAAATGGAAAAAGTAGGGGCGCCTGGGTGGCTCAGTGGGCTATGCCTCTACCTTCAGCTCGGATCATGATCTGGGTCCTGGGACTGAGCCCCGTATTGGGCTCTCTGCTCGGCCTGTCTGCCTCTTGTGATCCCCCTCTCTCTCTGCCTGCCTCTCTGCCTACTTGTGATCTATCAAATAAAAAATAAAATCTTAAAAATAAATAAATAAATAGGAAAAGTATGCTGTAGAACATGCATGCAATGTAATTCTACTCATACAAAGTAAACAACTTGCAAAGTTAAACATAAAAAAAGACATGCAAAAAAAGATACATATGTGAAAAAACTATATAGAAAACCAAGAAAATGAAAAGCAAAACTTAAGGGGTGCCTGGGTGGCTCAGTCATTAAGCGTCTGCCTTTAGCTCAGGTCATGGTGCTGGGGTCCTGGGATCGAGCTCTGAGTCAGGTTTTCTGCTCAGCAGGGAGCCTGCTTCTCCCTCTCCCACTCTCCCCTGCTTGTGTTTCCTCTCTGGTTGTCACTCTATCAAATAAATAAAATCTTAAAAAAAAAAAAGAAAAAACTTAAGATGCTGATTGCACCCAAGGGTAGGGGAAGTGGGGATACAGTCAGGAGTGGCACACAGGACTTCAAAGGTATTGGTAAGGTTTTATTTTGGGGGCTGGGTGCTAGATACATGAAGGTTCAGTTTATTATTTTTTGAAGATTTATTTATTTATCTGAGACAGAGAGAGAGAGAGAGAGAGAGAAGTGACCACAAAGAGAGCTGTGGGGAGGGGCAGAGGGAAACTCAAGTAGACATCCTGACTTTTTTTTGTTTTTTGTTTTTTTTAGAGAGGAAGAGGGAGGGACAGAGGGAGCCCAGGGTGGGGCTCAATCCCACTACCCATGAGATCATGACCAGCCCCCAAACAGAGTCAGATGTTTAACTGGTTGAGCCACCTAGGTGCCCCACTTTATTTTTATTCTTACTCATATTTACTCTTCTATATGTATGAAATATTAAAATAGAAACCTGGTTGCCTGGGTGGCTCAGTTGTTAAGGATCTGCCTTTGCCTCTGGTCATGATCCCAGGGTCCTGGGATAGAGTACCACATCAGGCTCCCTGCGCAGTGGGGAGACTGCTTCTCCCTCTGCCTGCCCCTCCTTGTCCTTTCTTGTGCTTTCTCTATCTCTCTCTCTGTGACAAATAAATAAATAAAATCTTAAAATAAAACCAAACCCAAAAATCTGAAAAACATTATTACCAGCCAGAACAGGGCTTACAGGATCTAAATATTAAGATTTTTTAGCTGCTCTTTTGAAAAATTATCATTTTTCATCTTTACTAGAAAATCTGTAACACAGAACACAGCAGTGCTAACTTTAGTTCTATTAATAACTGTGATATAAAATTTAAGAAAATAAATATATCAGCAGAGTAATACCAACCTAAAATAAGACAAGCTATGGAACACAGGAGTCCTTTTTCTTTTTTTTTAAAAGATTTTATTTCTTTATTTGACGGAAACAGTGAGAGAGGGAACACAAACAGGGGGAGCTGGAGAGACAGAGAAGCAGGCTTCCTGCAGAGTAGGGAGCCTGATATGGGGCTCAATCTCAAGACCCCGGGATCATGACCTGAGCTGAAGGCAGACACTTAAGGACCGAGCCACTCAGGCACCTGAAGGATTCTTTTTTTTTAAAAGATTTTATTTATTTATTTGTCAGAGAGAGCTGGAGAGAGCACAGGCAGACAGAGTGGCAGGCAGAGGCAGAGGGAGAAGCACGCTCCCTGCTGAGCAAGGAGCCTGATGTGGGACTCGATCCCAGGACGCCGGGATCATGACCCGAGCCGAAGGCAGCCGCTTAACCAACTGAGCCACCCAGGCGTCCCTGCAGAGTCTTTCTAATGAAGGAATTGCATGGGGCGTCTGGGTGGCTCAGTTGGTTAGGTATCCAACTCTTGATTTTGGCTCAGGTCATGGTCTCCGGGTTTTGAGATGGAGCCCAGTGTAGCGCTCCCCGCTGGGTGGGGGGCCTGCTTAAGATTCTCTCTCTTCCTCTGCCCCTCCCTAAAAAAGACAAAAAAATCATGCAATTCCTTTTTTAGAGAGCTTGTACACACTCTTGCAAATGGGATGGGGAGTAGAGGGAGAAGGACAGAGAGACAATTCCAAGCAGGCCCCACACTCAGCACAGAGCCTGATAAGGGCTCAATCTCATGACCTGAGCCAAAATCAAGAGTTGGACACTTAACTGACTGAGCCACCTAGGCACCCCAGCATGATGGCTGCTTTTGTTTATTAAATTAAATTAATTTATTTAAGAAAGAGAGTGCAAAAGCAGGGAAAGGAACAAGCAGACTCCATGTTAAGCACAGGCCCAGTGCAGTGCTTGAGCTCAGGAGACTGAGATCATGGCCTGAGCCGAAAACCCAGGGGCCTCTGGTGGTTTTTATAAAAGAATGAGAGGAGCAGTGTTGGCAGAGGAGCTGGTGGTAGTGACAGGTTGTAAGACAGGAAATATAAATATAAATAAGGAGTCAAATAAGAATTTAACAATATTCTGCCTTTCTTCTCTACCTAACACATAGAGACAGTGATTTAATAACATACAGAACAAAATATAATTTCATGGAAAAGATTTTTTAAAAAAATATTTTATTTACTTATTTGACAGACAGAGATCACAAGTAGGCAGAAAGGCAGGCAGAGAGAGAGGGAGGAAGCAGGCTCCCCGCTGAGCAGAGAGCCCGATGTGGGGCTCGATCCCAGGACCCTGGGATCATGACCTGAGCTGAAGGCAGAGGCTTTAGCCCACTGAGCCACCCAGGCACCCCTGGAAAAGAAAATTTTAAGAAAATATTTTATTTACTTGAGAGAGAGAGAGAGAGAGAAAGAGAAAGAGAGATTGAGATCATGAGCAAGGGGGAAAGGGAGAGTGAGAAGCAGACTACCTGCTGAGCCAGTAGGCCAATGTGGGACTTGATCTCAGGATCCTGAAATCATGACCCGAGCTAAAGGAAGGCACTTAACTAAAAAATCACAAGATTTTTTAAAGATTTTATTTATTTATTTTAGAGAGAGCATATGCACAAGAGCATATCCACAAGGTGGAGCAGCAGGCAGAGGGAGTTAGAGAAGCAGGCTCCCCAGGAAGCAGAGAGCCTGACTTGGGGCTTGATCCCAGGACCCTGGGATCATGACCTGACCCAAAGGCAGACACATAACTGACTGAGCCACCCAGGTGCCCCAAAGATTTTCCTACTGATCGATTTTATTTACCATTTCAGACCTTTAAGTTTCTAAAATCAGTTGCTAAAAGGAATCACCAATGGATGATAAAAAATTACCCATGTTAAAAATTTTCTGAAACTCTTTGGATTCTTTTTTTTTTTTAAGATTTTATTTATTTATTTGTTAGAGAGAGAGCGAGCGAGTGAGCACAGGCAGACAGAGAGGCAGGCAGAGGCAGAGGGAGAAGCAGGCTCCCTGCCGAGCAAGGAGCCCGATGTGGGACTTGATCCCAGGACGCTGGGATCATGACCTGAGCCGAAGGCAGGATCATAACCAACTGAGCCACCCAGGCGTACCACTCTTTGGATTCTTAACTAGTAAAATAGCACAACAGAACATGAACAATACATTTACAGTGTTCACCAAAAGATAGTCCACATATTAAACAGGTTCTGTCAGCACCCTCCCATGTATAAATATTGAGTTGTAACCAATGCTATAGGAGTAAGAGAAGCATTTGTATATAACTTAACATAAATACCTGACAAAATATAATGGAATAAAACTAATATTCAGAATTAAGAAATACAAATAAACATTCAAAATATGCATCTTTTATTTACCTTAGTGGTCCACAAAGAGTGAGGCCAAAAAACCACAAGAGTGAAATGATACACCCAGCAACTGCATGTTTAAATATTTTGATCCACTATGAATGGAAACAAAAAGTTGAAAATTTTAGTCATATATGTTTTGCTAGTATCTCGAAATCTTAAATAAAATATACAAGGAAAGAAAATAATGGTAGCACTTAAATATTTTAAAGGCTAAATAATTAATTTTTATTTTTATAATAAAGATTTTTATTTATTCGACAGAGAGAGACACAGCAAGAGAGGGAACACAGCAGGGGGAATGGAAGAGGGAGAAGCAGGCTTCCCACTGAGCAGGGAGCCTGATGAGGGGCTTGATCCCAGGACCCCGGGATTATGACCTGAGCTGAAGGCAGACAGTTAACAACTAAGCCGTCCAGGCACCCCAATAATTACATTTTTAAAAACAATCACATATTTTGAACTGAAATAGAAAATGTTAAGATCCCTTGACTAAATCTAGATTCGTAAGACAGTATTGTGTTTTCCATTTTCTGTGTTCTTGTCTGTTGTTAGATCTTGAGATCTTTTTCTATAAAATACAAACTGGTGGTTTTTTTCATTAGTTTCTCACTAGTTTGCTAGAACACGTAATGTTTTAGTCTTTAAATTCTTTTCCACCAGATATTCAGAGCTTGAATTACTTGAAAAGAGGGAAAAAAGTTATGATGGGCATTAAAATATTAATCCTATTTTTCAAAACATGCATGGTCTCTAAAACAGAGGTACATAAATTTGTCATTCTAATAAAAAGTCATGACACAGGACTCTGAGTTGTTGCACAAAGCAAACATGTAGTAGGATCTGACTATTGTCCAAAGAGATAATAGCATGAGATGACAATACAGAATGCAGGACATTTCTGGTATGCATCCTGAACCTCAGGTGCCTAAAGAAAATGATGATGATAAGGGTGACAGCTAATACGTACTGTTTGCTGACTATATGCCAGGCACTATTTCAAGAACTTTATATGTATTAATTAATTTATTCCTCACAGTTCCATTAAAAGGTATTATTAACTCCATTTTACAGGTTAAGAAAATCGAGGTAGAGAAAAATTAAGTAACTTGCTTCAAGGAAGAGTTTGTAAGGAGGACAAACACAACATGAAATCTGTCTGACTCCAGAGGCTTCATTCTTAACTTCTATGCTTTAGCTGCCTCCTAACGACATATGTCCTAGGCTTTGGGCCATGTCTCCACGTCTCATTTAGAAATCTGTACAATAGAGTCTTGCATTTAAAAAAAAATTACTTTAGGGACGCCTGGGTGGCTCAGTTGGTTAAGCAGCTGCCTTCGGCTCAGGTCATGATCCCAGAGTCCTGGGATCGAGTCCCACATCAGGCTCCTTGCTTGGCAGGAGCTTCTCCTGCCTCTCCCTCTGCCTCTGTCTGCCAATCTGTCTGCCTGTGCTCATTCTCTCTGACAAATAAATAAAATCTTTAAAATAAATAAATAAATAAATAAATAAATAAAAATTACTTTATACCTTAAAATTTTTCTACTCTCTTCTCCATTTTTAAACATTTTGTTATCTTAATACTTTACAGTTTACTCTCAAAGCCTTGATACTGAAAAGCAAGTCAAGAGCAACTTAACTCTGGAAATGTTCTGCTGTGTATTTAAATCATTTAAGTAATCTGATCAATGAAAGAGCATTTTTCCTGGCCCAATGACTAGGAAGGTGCTGGGAAAAAAGGACTGTGGCAAAAACTCACCTGGTGTTTGGTAATACTTTTTCCAGAAGAAAATGGCTTTTGAAACAAAACCATAAAAAATGCAGTCCTGTGAATAAGGAAACATTAATATATTAATATTTATCTTATATATGAAGTATGAGGTTAAGTAAAGATTCTCACTTTAAATAAACATACTACAACTTGAAAGGTATCTTAGCCTCTAAAAAAATTATACTGGAGAACAGTATCTATTCTACTCAGGCTTCCACTGCAGTATCTGGGGAACTCTTATTTTGTAATTGCCTTCAGAATCAGTTCACCAGCCACAAAAGAAAGGAGTCTCAATATTCTTTCATACTTTGAAATACGAGAAAACAAAACAAAACAAAAACCTATCTTCTCCAAAACTTAGTAACAGTCTAGAAATAACAGAAATGAATAATGTCCTCACCTTTCAAATTCCCAAAATGGTTATATAAAAATGCATAAAACTGCTTACTTAAAATTTCCTAGTCAAGAATCACTTTCCAGGGGCACCTGGGTGGCTCAGTGGGTTAAGCCTCTGCCTTCGGCTCAGGTCATGATCTCAGGGTCCTGGGATCGAGCCCCGCATCAGGCTCTCTGCTCGGCGGGGAGCCTGCATCCCCCCCTCTCTCTGCCTCTCTCTGCCTACTTGTGATCTCTGTCTGTCAAATAAATAAATAAAATCTTAAAAAAAAAAAAAAAGAATCACTTTCCATAATTACTAAAATTAACTTCCTGGAGTCTTACTGGATTTTTATTTACAGAGAGTGGTCACTATCAAGCTCAAGGTCCAAAGAAACTTTATTCAGAAAGAATTTCTTACATGTGCAGAATAATGTAAAAAAAAATTTTTTTTTTAAAGATTGTATCTATTTATTTGACAGAGAGATCACAAGCAGGCAGAGAGAGAGGAGGAAGCAGGCTTCCAGCTGAGCAGAGAGCCCGATGCGGGGCTTGATCCCAGGACCCTGGGATCATGACCCAAGCCGAAGGCAGAGGCTTTAACCCACTGAGCCACCCAGGCGCCCCGTAAAATTTTTTTTATATGAGGACCCTGTACTGTGAAGGGAGCATATTGTGAACAAAGCCCAGCAAACAGCATAGTTTAACTTAGAAAATAAGGAACATCTGCGCCAGAAAAAGTCTCAGGTTACATTCTATGCCTGCTGGAAGGCTGACCTACACCAATGGTATGGTCTGGGAATCCCTAGGGCCTGGAGACTCTTTGGAAGCCTGTGGGGTCAAAACCATTGTTATGAAAATACTAAGAAATTATCTGCCCTCTTCACTCTTATTCTCTCAGGGGTGTACAGTGGAGCTCTTCAGAGGCTAACTGATGTGAGATCCTGCACAGACTGAATGCTGAAACAGACATGAAAATTCAGCAATCCTCTATTAAGCTGAACATTGAAAGAAATGTGCAAGAACCTCTTTAACACAAATTATAGCACAAGTCTAGTTTTGGCAAGCTATTATAGTATAACAGTTTTCAAAAAAAAAGAGTCATTCTCTTTGTACCTCTAACCTTAGGTATTTTATTTTTTTGAAAACTTATCATACATGTATAAGGAGGAATAAATAGCACAAAATATTTTATCTAAAATTTCCTAGAGATAATCAGTTAAAACAAGAGTTTCAAATAAATAAAACATTAAGGAAAAAAGAACTACAGACACTCACCCAAGTTTTAATATAAAAATGAACTGAACAATGTGAACTGCTTTTAGGAGATCATATGATTCAAAAAGTCCCACAGCCTTCAAAAATTTAGTGAAACATAGTAACACAATATATTTTGTTAATCTGAAAAGTAAAAGCAGAAACAAGTTTCAGTATCATTAAAATCACAAGGAACTCTGTAATTTTTTTTCTTATTATACACTAGGGATCATTATAAAAACCACACTCATTAAAATAAATGAAACAAACAAAAAACCAAACAACTCCCCATCCACATAACAACTATTAATATCTTGGTACATACACTTCCAGATTCTTTTTTATTTTTTTAAAGATTTTATTTATTTATTTGACACAGAGATCGAAAGTAGGGAGACAGGCAGAGAGAGGGGGAAGCAGGCTCCCCACCGAGCAGAGAGCCCAATGTGGGCCTAGATCCCAGGACCCTGAGATCATGACCTGAGCTGAAGGCAGAGGCTTAACCCACTGAGCCACCCAGGCGCCCCCCAGATTCTTTTTTAATAGACACAATCTGTTAAAAAAACAAAAAAAGGGGCCAAACTAAAAATAAATATGTTCTTGGCTAATTGAGTTGTCCAGATTACTTTGTAATCTGCTTTTTAAAACTTAACAGTTACTTCAAACAAAGAGAATAAAAAGAGACACCAAACTCTATCTGCAATGAAACTAGAAAAGCACAATGTAAGAAGGAACAGAGGAAAGGTAAATGCCTTAGGTTTGCCCCTTCTCTGCTTTGCTATGTGAGTGCAGTGAGAGTCATGGTTGAAAAGTTAAGCAACCTGTCCTACAGAGCCGTGTAAAGGCTCAGGAATCTGAAGCACCTTAGAAAGGCCTGGGGAGCTGAAAAGAGGAGCAGCATCAACAAGTCCTCCAGGTAGCTGGATCCCCACATTCCTACCCATCACAGCCAGGCAACTAGCTCTCCTCAATCATGACAGGACACATGAGGCTTAGTCTCTGGAGAGGTCTAGACATGAGGCAAAGCAGAGATAAGGGGTGAGGTGCTAGAATAAAACCATGGAAATTAAAAGGAAGTTTCCTTCTTAACTCCACCCCACCTCTTTTTTCTCTTTATTCTAATATCCTAACAGCCAGGCTGCAATCTCTCAGCAGAACCCTCTTAGGGATCCACTAGGGACAAGCCCCACACAGGTGTTCTAATTAGCTTTTTAGGGCTCCCTCAAATATGAATGGCAAACATGGATAATCAATCTTTTAAGCCCCTTTTAAGCCTCTTTTAAGATAAGCTTAGAAGGGATCAATCAAAATCAACAACAAACCTAAAACATAAAGGGATCATAGGTAACAGCAGCAGAAAATAAAAAGAACTATAAATAACATTCTCTCAGACATAAGAATACTGCATGAATGACAAAATTAGGCTGTTATAAAAAGGAAGAAAAAAAGAGCTCCTGAAAAAGAAACTGGAATTAGGGAAGAGATTACTTCAGTCTTCTAGCCTAGTAGCAGTAGTAGTCTTTGATCATATATACCCTCTAGCAGTAAAAAAAAATTTTGCACATGAAACCCACTACTTATCTGTATGTTGTAAAAGTGTATTACTGTACTGATGTTATATACATTATAAAACATACAGAAATTAGAAATTAAAAAGAATGAGATAAAAATTATGTAATTCTTAGTATTTTTTCCCTCACCCTAATAGGACATCTTGTGCAAGCCACTCAAGTACATGACTTCTTAAGTTTACATCACACAGGTGTTACTACATTAAAAAGGAGGTGTAAAGGAAAACAAAACAAAACATAATGTGTGAGGGATGTCCATGCCTGGCATACTGACATGGATAAAAAGTCTCTATCAATGGGAGAAAAAATACAAAAAGCAAACCCAGAAGTTTAAAAGAAACCGAAGTCGTTCAAACAAAGTTAAAATAATTTGGCATACAATGGGGATATCAAGGTATAATATAAAAACTGATGAGTACGAATAACCCAGTAAGATGGCACTGAATTAACAAGAGCTAAACTATATTAAACAAAGAGTAATTTGATTAAGAAGGCACAAAAAATATATTTTAGGAAGATTTTGATGCAATTATTAAGATAAATTTCAGTCCTTCAAAAAATGAATTTCAGTATCTTTACCATCCAAGATGGCTCATTTTCTGTTTTAGTTCAGATAATATCATAGTAAATTAAAAAAAAA
>ML103769.1:64427-82337 GCA_003697995.1 Taxidea taxus jeffersonii | reverse complement strand
TCAGCAAATGTTTATTTAAAAAAAAAAAAAGAATGTTAATTCTACAACTATACTTGGTAATATGGTGATATCTCATACAGTAACACATACAATGCAATAATACAGTACATTAAGTGGCAGTCAAGCTTCTGGCAATCTGAACTATCAGCAACTGAGCTATAGACTCAGAATGAATGAAAAGAATGAAATCAAATAGCAACACTTGAAACAGCATGGGCTTTACTCCTTAAGCTTTTAATTAGGTGTAATAATAAGGCAGCAGGATAGAAGCAAGGACACAAAGAACAATAATGTCAAGACAGGGAGGGGAAAAAACAAAGACCAGGAAAAACAGAAGTACATTAAAAAATCACAGCAGTCCGGGAATTCTCAATATCAGCAAAGAGCCTTGTATATTCTCCATGGGGCTATACAGCCATTCTTCAAATATTATTTGCACACTTACTATGTGCCAGATGCTATACATGGCCAATGAGACCTAAGGGAAGACTGACACGGTGGCTTCAAGCATAGCCTTCCCTCTTCCTGATCAAAAAGAGGAAGATGCAGTTGGATATACTTGTCTTCTTTCTGCCTTCAAGGGAGGACCTTTATCTAAAAAATGTTATCAAAATGTTAACATTATCTAAAAGACTTATCCATCTTATAACAAGCCTGAATATGAAAGTCAATACACTTAGGATGGCAGAGAGTAAAGACAAGGAATCTGGGTCCTAGATGGTATCACTTAGGTGCTGACCAAATACCTACAACATCTGGTTTCTTTTCTGTGAGAATATCTTCTTATTTGTTTAAAGTTCTTTTCATTAGGTTACTTACAACTAAACATATTTCTGGAGCTATCTGCGACACTCAATGTGTAATACAGACCCAGTCTGCAAGGAGTCTGAGGCCTAAGGAAGACAGGCAACCAAACAAAGTATTTATGTGACCCAATATGTGATACAGTTTTAAAATAATACTGGAAGCAACTAACTCTAACTTGCTAAACAAAGGTCCATCTTTAGAGTTTGGGATGTCTCAGTGTATATTAAAGACTATGTAGGAATTTGGAGTACCTGGGTGGCCCAGTTGGTTAAGCATCTGACACTTGATCTTAGTTCAGGTCTCGACTTCAGGGTCATGAGTTCAAATCACACATTGGGCTCCATGCTGAGTGCAGAGCATACTTAAAAAAATAAAAATAAAGACTAAGCAGGAATTACAAAACAAGAAAGCAGAGCAGAGAGCAGCATATACAAAATACTAGTACTAGGGGGATGCCTGGGTGGCTCAGCTGGTTAAGCGGCTGCCTTCGACTCAGGTCATGATCCCAGCGTCCTGGGATCAAGTCCCACATCTGGCTCCTTGCTCAGCAGGGAGGCTGCTTCTCCCTCTGCCTCTACCTACCACTCTGTCTGAGCGCGCGCTCTCTCTCTCTCTCTAATACATAAATAAATAAATAAAATAAAAAAAATACTAGTACTAGGAACAAGCCTTTGAATGAATGACTGTATTTAAGGTCAGTTAACCAGATGATAGTCAGAATGACCAGAGGTCATCAAGGAAAAGGTAAATTATATTTAATATACTTGTTTTAAAAAGATAGGACAACATGTGAAATTCTTTTATTTTTAAAAAGATTTTATTTATTTGACAGAGAGAGCGAGCGAGCCTGGGTGCAAGTGCACAAGCAGAAGCAGGCTCCCTGCTGAGGCCGGAACATGATGGGAGGGGAGTGGGGGCTAGATCCCAGGGTCCTGGGATCATGACCAGAGCCAAAGGCAGATGCTTAAATGACTGAGCCACCCAGGTGCCCAATTTCTAAATAATCTGTTTGAAATATTAATTAAACTTAAAAAATTTGGCATTTCAAAGGCAAGATTTAGTAATAAGGAACATTAATTTAAGTAAAATACTTAAAAAAAAAAAGATTTATTTACTTTAGAAAGAGCATGAATGGGAGCAGCAGAGGGAGAGAATCTCTCAGACACCACACTGAACCCAGAGCCCGAAATGCTGAGTGATCTCATGACCCTGAGATCACTATCTGATCTGAAACTAAGAGTTGGATGCTCAACTGACTGTGCCACCCAGGTGCCCCTAAGTAAAATACTTCTTGATAACATTACCATTATGATCTCTCTGACACTAATTTTCTTTATTCCTTTTTATATTTTTAAAATATACACATATGTTGTTGATAGTTATATGACTTATGTATGTTCAAGATTTTAGCTACTATTATTAAATCAGGAAAATTATTTTAACATTTAGTTAAAAGTTGGACTCTGATTTTTATTTTTATTTATAAAACATTAATTTTTAAAAAAGATTTTATTTATTTATTTTGACAGACAGAGAGCACAAGTAGGCAGAGAGGCAGGCAGAGAGAGAGGGGGAAGCAGGCTCCCTGATGAGCAGAGAGCCCAATGTGGGGCTCGATCCCAGGACCCTGAGATCATGTCCTGAGCCGAAGGCAGAGGCTTTAACCCACTGAGCCACCCAGGCGCCCCTAAAACACTAACTTTTTAAAAAGATTGTATTTATTTATTTGACAGACAGAGATCACAAGTAGGCAGAGAGGCAGGCAGAGAGAGGGGAGGAAGTAGGTTCCCTGCTGAGCAGAGAGCCCAATGCGGGGCTCGGATCCCAGGACCCTGGGATCATGACCTGAGCCGAAGGCAGAGGCTTTAACCCACTGAGCCACCCAGGCGCCCCTAAAACATTATTTTCTAAAAAAATATTTTACTTATTTATTTGAGAGAGAGACACAGAAAGAGAGAAAGGACAAGCACAGAGAGCAACAGTGGGAGAGGGAGAAGCAGACTCTCCGCTGAGAAGGGAGCCTGATTCCCATCTAGAACAGGATCTAGCTGAAGGCAGACTTGCTTAAGGGACTGAGCCACCCAGGCATCTCTGGACTCTCTGATTTTTAAAGCCTCATTAGTGAGGTCTTCCTCTTGGGCTATAGATGAAACACTAGATAAGGCTAAATAACCACATATTGTGCAGGAAAACAGTGAACAGCTTCATTTACTAAGAGGGAAAGATGAGGGAGGATGTTTAGGAGAGAAATGCTCTTCAACAGGAGCAGTGGCCCTTGAGTCACTCACTGACTCCAGGGTACTCAGGGAGATACATTCCACTTACCCAACTGATAAATCATTATTTGCCATCAACTAGTTTCATCAAACGTTATCATTGGTCTTTTATGCAAAAGAATACAAAAATCTCTGGTTCTCTAAACCTGAAATTACTGAAATTTCGGTTTGGGTTTAAATGTGCTAATTCTTAGCTTAGCCCACTGCAGCAGTTCATGGTTCTTCAGCAAACAAAACACAGTGTGTGAAATGCATGGGGTTTAGGATAATAGACTCTCACTTACTAGTTGGGAAAATAAACTTTTTTCTATGTCTCAGTTTCTTGATCTGTGAAACAAGGATATGTCAGGTAGTCTACAGCACTGTTCTAAATATTAAGTGAGATGCTATACTCAAAGCAAATCGAACACGGGTGTTCAACAAATATTGACTGTCACCCTCTTTCCTGCAAAGAGGCCTTACAGAAGCCAGGTAGAAACATCTGAAACAATTCTTTTTTGGTGAATTCAGGCACAAAAATATCCACAATTAAAGGATTTTTAAACTAGTTATTGTTGCAGATTTTAACTAGAATTTGATTATTAGTCTACACAAAGGAAAATTCTTTCAACTTGTAATCTATTAAAAATTCACCACTCCTGAGTTGAATTCGATTCTACAATGAGCTACAACAAAAGGGCAGTTCTGCTAAGCAAATAATACAACAGGATAGCAAAAGACTCTTTGCCACATCTACCTAAGACAATAATCTCTTGAATAAACAGTAACTTTAAACTATTTCTTTAAACATAATTTCCAGTTTACAGAAAAGTGGCAAGAATAGTTTGCCCTTTACCTGGATTCCCTCATTGTTAAATGTCTCATTTGCCTTATTATCTCTCTAATACAGGTTTTTTTTTTCCTCACCTAAAAATAAGTTACTTACATCGCACTTCTAAATACTTGATTTCCTAAGAATATGTACATTTTCTTATAAAATCAGGAAAGTTATCAACTTCAGAAAATTTAACATGGTTATGATACTTTACCACCCTAGTCCAGTTTTGTTAACAGAACTATTATTGTCTTTTACAGCATTTCCCCCCCTCTAGCAAAATCTAGATGAGTCACCTACTGCATTTACTTGTCATACCTCAGTAAATAGTATCTGATATGCTGTTATTTATGAGATTAGAAAGTTAAACTTAAGCTACAAAAACGCAGTTGACTTAAGTTCTGTTCCAGCATTTTAAATGTTCTTTTTCACTAAAAAAAAATTAGCAATGCTATTTCTAAAGTTCCAAAAAATTTATCAAAACAAACTTTAAATCTCAAAAAAAGTACTGAAGAACGAAAAAAACTGAACCTCATTAAAAATGAAGACAATGAATACCAAATTTCAACATTGTTGGGCCATATTTTATGCCTCTTTGACACTACCTCAGAACTTAAGACAGATCAAGGACACGCTCGGAAGTGGTTACTGTGCTTACCTCTTGGAGGTTTGTGGGAACACACGAGGGGGGCTGCGGTAGAGAGGAATTTTCGCTTTTTATTCTACAAATTTTTGTAGCGTTTGAGTTTTTTTTTTTTAACAATGAGCACACATTTCTTATTTAATAATAAAAGAGGCCAAAGAAAAGAAAGCTAGATGATGGGCTGAATTTTTGATGCGCGAGGTTAACCTGAATGTCGAAGTTCATCCGTTCGTACTTTGGTTTCTTCGCCTGAAGATGGTGACACCTTCCCCTAACTTACGCAGGGAGACGTCAGAAAGGTTAACTAGTCACTAAACTACTATTTCAAGGAGAAAGAGCCAAAAGAAAGGGTTGTCACAGACCAGAAACACCCCTCTCGTGAGCCGGCTGGCAGAGGGAAGATTAACGGTGTGCCTCGGAAACCAGAAACTCAAGCAGACCTCCTTGGGCTTTAGAGCGTTCATCTGCAGCGGGCAACTGGGGAGCCAATGAAAGCCGCAGGCGCGGGCGGCACAGGGACGGAACGGACCCCTGTGGGACGCGTGCGGGGCTGAGGGTGTTCGGGGCTGTCAGCGGGACGGGAGGGACGCGGGTACCCGCGCGCGTCCGGGTCCGCGAGTGAGTGAGCCAGCGAGCGCAGGCGCGGGGGACAGGCGCTCGGGAGGCGCGAGCCGCGTCCGTCTCTTACCGAGCGCTGGGCACGTCCACCGGCCCAAGGCCGCCGCCGCCGCCGCTGGGGCCGGCTAGCACGTCCCCGCCGTATTTCTCCTCCATTCCGGGGCTCAGGAGCCGCCGCCGCTGCTCCCGCCGCGGGGTTTCCTCATGTCTCGCCGCTGCCGCGGAACAGCGGGCGCAGGCGCGTCACTCCCCCATGGCAGCGGCCCCGTCGTGTCCCCGCAGACCCGGCCGCCGCCGCCGCCGCCGTCCCCGGCTCACAAGCTCACGCGCGTCCGGGACTAGGCCGCGGGCAGTTCCAGCTGCGCCCGGCTCCCCGGAGGCGCACCGGAGCGGACGTTGCCAGGCCACGTCATCGGGCCCAGCAGCCCTCACTCCTGGGGGGGGGGAGTGCCCAGCCCTGCGCCTGCGCACAACCGAACACTCGCTTTCTTTTGCCCTTCTTTAGGTTCCGCCTACCGCCGGGTGACGTATCGTACCCTCGCTCCGGATCAGCCCCTCCCATCCACTCTGCCTCTGCCCTTACCTGTCCCTGCAGCGCCACCTCTGGGCCTTCAGGAAAACAGCGGGTTCCTGTAGCACCGCGGAAGAGGGCAGGGAAAATGGACGATGTGTGATTGAATGGAATAGAGTATCTTTTACGAAATCCTGCTGCTAAAATATGCTACTGAACCCTGATACGTCAGTGAAACTTGTCCAGGTAGGACCAGGCCTTATTAGGATTATTTTTCTGTTGCTAAAAATTTAGGAACGTGGGCTCTTTTTACTGTATATGTGTGAATCCCAACTCTGTCACTTAATAATTGTTCACTGGCCTTTCTATACCTCGCTTTTTTAATTTGTAAAATAGGAATAGAAATATCTATATTACAGGATTGTTGGGAGGATTATTTGGGTTACGTGGATAATGTCTAGAATAGTGAATTGTACTTAGTAATCAATGAAAGTTATTATTACTCATAGGAAAATTGAGGACTGGAAGACAGAAATGGAGTTTGGAGCAGTTTACAATATTCTACATAATTTGAACATGCATAAAAAGTCTTACTAACATTAAAAAATTCAGAAATCACTGTCTGTGCCTGCTGAGGCTTCAAAATCTGTTGTGAAAATATTTATTAATTTGAGAGCAAGGCCTAGTTGGCAAAATTACAGATTAAAGGCACAAATGCTAAGGTTTTCCAAATAAAGTGTGGTATGACCCTCTGACAGACCCTGATCTGAAATTTGGATAAGGTTTTGGATATGGGAGAAAAGTATTGTGGGACAACACATCCTATATGTAGAACACAGAGGAAGGCATGAAGTGACTCCGAGTGACTTTTTTGTACTAATTTTTTTTTTTTTTTGTAGAATTCTTATTTCTCAATCAGAATGGCAGTGGTAATGAGTATCTATTGTATTGTGTTTTCTAGAGCATGTTCCATTCTTTTGGAGCCCGGAAGACATGTGTGATGTCATGATACTTTGAATTGAAATTAACTTCATCCCAAGTGGAGCTTGGGATGATTGAAATTAACATACATGTCATGTATGTCATACATACATGTCATGATACTTTGAATTGAAATTAACTTCATCCCAAGTGGAGCTTGAACTCACTTGATATTTCTGATTTGGTTAGAATTATTGCATTTTCTTTTTTCTTTTTTTTTACTTTTATTTTTTTATTTAAGCTTTTTTTTATTTAAACATATAATGTAACCCCACCACCCTCTCCCACCCTCCTCAGTTTGTTTTATGACATTAAGAGTCTCTTGTGGTTTGTCTCCCTCCCGATCCCATCTTGTTTCATTTTTTCTTTCCCTACCACCTTAACCCCCACCCCTGTTGCATCTCCACTTCCTCATATCAGGGAGATCATGTGATAGTTGTCTTTCTCCAGTTGACTTATTTCGCTAAGCATAATACGCTCTAGTTCCATCCATGTTGTCGCAAATGGTAAGATTTCATTTCTTTTGATGGCTGCATAGTATTCCATTGTATATATATACCACCTCTTCTTTACCCATT
The DNA here is from genome assembly GCA_003697995.1 of Taxidea taxus jeffersonii. Taxonomy (NCBI): domain Eukaryota; kingdom Metazoa; phylum Chordata; class Mammalia; order Carnivora; family Mustelidae; genus Taxidea; species Taxidea taxus. The sequence continues at coordinate 75,109 of ML103769.1, read as the reverse complement.
CATCTGTTGATGGACATCTAGGTTCTTTCCATAACTTGGCTATTGTGGACATTGCTGCTATAAACATTCGGGTACACGTGCCCCTTTGGATCACTACGTTTGTATCTTTAGGGTAAATACCCAGTAGTGCAATTGCTGGGTCATAAGGTAGCTCTATTTTCAATTTTTTGAGGAACCTCCATGCTGTTTTCCAGAGTGGTTGCACCCGCTTGCATTCCCAGAGCAGAGAGCCTGATGTGGGGCTCGATCCCAGGACCCTGGGATCATGACCCGAGCCGAAAGCAGAGGCTTTAACCCACTGAGCCACCCAGGTGCCCCTGATGGGTTTTGTTTTTTTATCCATTCTGAAACCCTGTGTCTTTTGATTGGGGTATTTAGCCCATTTACGTTCAGGGTAACTATTGAGAGATATGAATTTAGTGCCATTGTATTGCCTGTAACGTGATTGTTACTGTATATTGTCTCTGTTCCTTTCTGATAATACTTTTAGGGTCTCTCTTTGCTTAGAGGACCCCTTTCAATATTTCCTGTAGAGCTGGTTTGGTGTTTACAAATTCTTTCAGTTTTTGTTTGTCCTGGAAGCTTTTTATCTCTCCTTCTATTTTCAATGGTAACCTAGCTGGATAAAGTATTTTTGGCTGCATGTTTTTCTCGTTTAGTGCTCTGAATATATCATGCCAGTTCTTTCTGGCCTGCCAGGTCTCTGTGGATAAGTCTGCTGCCAATTTAAGATTTTTACCATTGTATGTTACAGACTTCTTGTCCCGGGCTGCTTTCAGGATTTTCTCTTTGTCGCTAAGACTTGTAAATTTTACTATTAGATGCCGGGGTGTGGACCGATTCCTATTGATTTTGAGGGGTGTTCTCTGCACCTCCTGGATTTTGATGCTTGTTCCCCTTGCTATATTAGGGAAATTCTCTACAATAATCCTCTCCAGTATACCTTCTGCTCCTCTTTCTCTTTCTTCTTCTTCTGGAATCCCAATTATTCTAATGTTGTTTCGTCTTATGGCATCACTTATCTCTCGAATTCTCCCCTCGTGGTCCAGTAGTTGTTTGTCTCTCTTTTGCTCAGCTTCTTTATTCTCTGTCATTTGGTCTTCTATATCACTAATTCTTTCTTCTGCCTCATTTATCCTAGCAGTAAGAGCCTCCATTTTTTATTGTACCTCATTAATAGCTTTTTTTATTTCAACTTGATTAGACTTTAGTTCTTTTATTTCTCCAGAAAGGGCTTTTATTTCTCCGGACAGGGTTTCTCTAATATCTTCCATGCCTTTTTTGAGACCGGCTAGAACCTTGAGAATCGTCGTCCTGAATTCCAGATCTGACATATTACCAATGTCTGTATTGATTAGGTCCCTAGCCTTCGGTCCTGCCTCCTGTTCTTTTTTTTGTGGTGAGTTTTTCCGCCTTGTCATTTTGTCCAGATAAGAATCCGCTGTTCTCCTTGTTAAGTGAACTTGGTCTTGGCTGGATTTCTTGTTGATCTCCTGGGGGAGGGGCCTGTTGTAGTGATTCTCAAGTGTCTCTGCCCCAGGCGGAATTGCACCGCCCTTACCAGGGGCCGGGCTAAGTAATCCTCTCAGGTTCGCTTTCAAGAGCTTTTGTTCCCTGAATGCTTTCCGTAGAGTCCCGGGGGACGGGAATGAAAATGGCGGCCTCCCAATCTCCGGTTCAGAGGAGCTGAGAGCTAGGGGCCCCAGTCTTCAGTGCGCCTTCAGAGAAAAGCGTTTAATCACTCCCGTCCCTCCAGCTTCCGACCGCGCTTGGAGAAACTCGTGTGTAATCAGTCCCGTCTCACTGGCTTCTGGGAGCGCTCCGAGCTCACCCAGCCTGTGACCAAGAGTCTCTGTCTCTGGCAGAGTCCCACCTGGAGTCTCCGAACCCCGTAGATCCCTGAGCTCTCCCGGGTCGGAGTCTCCCCGGATCTTGTGGGGACCCCTCGCACAGAACACCGGCCCGTGTCACAGAGCACCAGCCCGTGTCACAGACCACGGCTCTAGGAAACCTCGGCTCTGTCTCTGCAGCCGGCTTCTCTGCTCTAATACCTGTGAGCTCTGCGACACTCAGACACCCCCGATCCTTCTGTGACCCCGCGGGACCTGAGTCCACGCTGTCCCCTTGAGGTCTTCACCCCAGTTTAGCCTCTGGAGCGATGTCCCTCCATGGAGCAGACTTTTAAAAGTCCTGATTTTGTGCTCCGCTGCTTGCCGGGAACCGGCCCCTCGCCCTGGGGTCTATCTTCCTGTTGCATTGGATTCACTTCTCTACTGGTCCTACCTTTTAGAAAGTGGTCGATTTTCTGTTTCTAGAATTGTTGTTTTTCTTCTCTTCGATCTCCTGTTGGATTCGTAGGTGTTCGGAATGGTTTGATAGGCTATCTAGCTGATCTCCTGCTGCCTGATGTCGTCTCAGCCTGCTACTTCTCCGCCATCTTCACTCCTCCTCCAATGATTTTTGTGTATATAAGCACAAGCCCAGGAAGCTGAGGTCTTCTGGAAGCAAATGTCTTAGTCTTGACCTTTAGGCTCGTCAGCATGGTCTTGTCGATCCTTCTCCGGCACACGGCGCCCAGAGCTCACTCCTCGACGTGGACAGAATGTCAACAGTGGGCCTGCAATGGTGGCGTCCTCCTGTCTGCATTTTCTTTTAGGCCAATATAAGTACATTTCCTACAACAATTTTTTTTGTAGTGGGAGAAGAGCCTCTATTTTCTTTCTGCCTACTCGCTTCTCAACCCATTCCAGTCTTGGCTGCTCCTTCAGTCCTCTGAAGCAGCTCCCTCATGGATATTTTTCAGCCACATACTACTACCTCACTCTCTAAAGTTTTCAACATAGTTGAACTTTCTTCTTCTTCTCCTCCTCCTCCTCCTTCTTCTCCTTCTCCTCCTTCTCCTCCTCCTTCTCCTCCTCCTCCTCCTTCTTCTTCTTCTTCTTCTTCTTCTTCTTCTTCTTCTTCTTTCTTCTTCTTCTTCTTCGAGACAGTTCAGGAAGGGCTGAGGAAGAGGGAGAATCTCAAGCAGACTCCTCACTCAGTGTGAAACCCAACATGGGGCTTCATCCCATGACCCCAAGATTATGACCCGAGCAGAAGTCAAGAGTTGGACACCTAACCAACTGAGCCATCCAGGAGTCCCTCTCTCTCGTTCCCTTTCCTTGGTTTCCAGAACTCCACATTTTGTTGTCTCAAAGGAAGCTCAAGTTCTTTATGTTTATTTGTTTATTTATTTATTTTTAAAAAAGATTTTATTTATTTATTTGAGACACAGAGATCACAAGTAGTCAGAGAGGCAGGCGGGGGGTGGTGGTGGTGGTGGAGGCGGGCTTCCTGCCAAACAAAGAGCCCGACACAGGGCCTGATCTCAGGACCCTGGGTTCAAGACCGGAGCCGAAGGCAGAGGCTTTAATCCACTGAGCCACCCAGGTGCCCCAAGTTCTTTATGTTTAAAAGTCAGTTAAACCTAATTCTCTTCTAATGATTCCTACCTCCTTGGATGGCACCATTTGTTCAGTTTAGCAAACCAAAAGCTTAGCTATCATCTTATGCATCTCCCCAGCACCAAGTCATGTCATTTTTTACCTTCTCAGTATTTCTTCAGTCAATCCAAATTTTTCCATCTCTATCACCACTATCAAGTTCAACCTTTCCTTTAGCCACTTCAGTAAACCCTTACTACTTTTGCAAGTTTGCTCTTTCCCTTCTCCAGTCATTTTTCCACATTTTGCCACAATAATCGTAACATTTTTCAAATGAATTTTTTTCAGTAGACTCCATGCCAACATGGATCCCAAAGTGGGGCTTAAATATACAATCTGAGCTGAGGATCAAGTCAAGACCTTAGCTGGGATCAAGAGTCGGAGCTTCACCAACTGAGCCACCCAGGTGCCTCTAAATGTACATCTTACAATGAGCTGCTTATCCCAGTGTACTTCACCCTGTAGTCCTGCAGTGGCTTTCCATTACTCTTAAGACAAACTTGAATCAACCGGGAATTCACATTGATACATCCAATTACAATTCAACCTTAGATGTTTTATCCTAGACTTTCCCCCTTCTATATTTGTACCTCTCTTCCCTGGGACTGAGAAACATAACTCACATTATTCTCAAAATATTGATTTATTTTCTCAGTCTTTTTGTATGTAACCAATCCCCTGACCATGTGGGCCATCTGTTCTTTGGCAGGAAGGATCATGCTAACCTGGGCTGGCTGAGACTTCTCCTCCATCCCAGTTTTTTTTTTTTAAAGATTTTATTTATTTATTTATTCAGAGGGTGTGAGCAGATGGGAGGGATGAAGGGAGAGGGAGAGAGAGAAAATTCAAGCAGACTCCAGGCTGTGCATAGAACCTAACATGGGGCTCAATCCCATAACCTTGAGATTAGGACCTGAGCCAAAATCAAGAGTTGGATGCTCAACTTACTGAGCCAACCAGGTGTCCCTCCATCCTAGCTTTTATTTTTTAATCTGGATTTGACTTATTTGCACAGAGTGACGAATATGGAAATGAATCATTTTCTCACAATTTAACTTTCAGTCAGCTGGAAGGAGCAAGAAAGGGAAATATCTTTTCAGAGAGGCTCTATTAAGTACTAGGACATTTCGTTTCTTTTTTTTTTTTTAAGATTTTATTTATTTATTTGACAGACAGAAATCACAAGTAGGCCAAGAGGCAGGCAGAGAGAGAGAAGGGGAATCAGGCTCCCTGCAAGCAGAGAGCCTGATGCGGGGCTTGATCCCAGGACCCTGAGATCATGACCTGAGCTGAAGGGAGAGGCTTAACCCACTGAGCCACCCAGGTGCTCCTCTTTTTTTTTTTTTAATTAACATATAATGTATTATTTGCTTCAGGGGTACAAGTCTATGAATCATCAGGCTTACACATTTCACAGCACTCATCATAGCACATACCCTCCCCAATATCTAGCCCCCAGCCACCTTATACACCCCCCTGCCCCAGCAACCCTAAGTTTGTTTCCCGAGATTAAGCATCTCTTATGGATTTTCTCCCTCTCTGGTCCCTTCTTGTTTCATTTTTTTCCAGCCTTCCTCCCATGACCCTACACCCTGCCTCTCAAATTCCTCATATCAAAGAGATCATATGATAGTTATCTTTCTCTGATTGACTTACTTTGCTTAGCATAATAACCTCTAGTTCCACCCATGTTGCTGCAAATGGCAGGATTTGGGGTTTTTTTGGTGGCTGCATAGTAGTCCATTGTGTATATATATGTATATGCATATACATATATATACTACATTTCCTTTATCCATTCATCTGTCGATGGACATCTAGGTTCTTTCCATAGTTTGGCTATTGTGGACATTGCTGCTATAAATATTCAGGTGCACCTGCTCCTTCATATCCCCACATTTGTGTCTTTAGGGTAAATACCCAGTAATGTGATTGCTGGGTCATAGGGTAGCTCTATTTTCAACTTTTTAAAAAAAAGATTTTATTTATTTGATAGAGAATGAGAGAGAGAGAGAGCATGAGATGGGAGAGGTCAATAGGAGAAGCAGCCTGAGCAGGGAGCCCGATGTGGGATTTGATCCCAGGACTCCAGGATCATGACCTGAGCTGAAGGCTGCTGCCCAACCTACTGAGCTACCCAGACCCCCCTCTATTTTCAACTTTAAAAATTTTTTAAAAATTTTTATTTATTTATTTGTCAGAGAGAAGGAGAGAGAGAGAGAGAGAGAGAGAGAGCACACAAGCAGGCAGAGAGGCAGGCAGAGGCAGAGAGAGAAGCAGGCTTCCTGCCGTGCAAGGATCCCATGTGGGACTCGATCCCAGGATCCTGGGATCATGACCCGAGCCGAAGGCAGTGGCTTAACCAATGAACCACCCAGACGTCCCTCAACTTTTTGAGGAACCTCCATACTGTTTTCCAGAGTGGCTGCAATAGCTTGCATTCCCACCAACAGTGTAGGAGGGTTCCCCTTTCTCCACATCCTTGCCAGCATCTGTCATTTACTGACTTAATTTTAGCCATTCTGACTGGTATCTCATCGTGGTTTTGATTTGTATTTCCCTGATGCCGAGTGATGTGGAGCACTTTTTCATGTGTCTGTGGGCCATTTGGATGTTGTCTTTGCTGAAATGTCTGTTTGTGTCTTCTGCCCATTTCTTGATTGGATTATTTGTTCTTTGGGTGTTGAGTTTGATAAGTTCTTTATAGATTTTGGATACTAGCCCTTTATCTGGTATGTCATTTGGGAATATCTTCTCCCATTCTGTCAGTTGTCTTTTGATTTTGTTGACTGTTTCCTTTGCTGTGCAAAAGCTTTTGATCTTGAAGTCCCAATAGTTCATTTTTGCCCTTGCTTCCCTTGCCTTTGGTGATGTTTCTAGGAAGAAGTTGTTGCGGCTGAGGTAGAAGAGGTTGCTGCCTGTGTTCCTCTCAAGGATTTTGATGGATTCCTGTCTCACATTGAGGTATTTCATCCATTTTGAGTCTATTTTTGTGTGTGGTGTAAGGAAATGGTCCAGTTTCATTCTTCTGCATGTGGCTGTCCAATTTTCCCAACACAATTTGTTGAAGAGACTGTCTTTTTCCCATTGGACATTCTTTCCTGCTTTGTCGAAGATTAGTTGACCATAGAGTTGAGGGTCCATTTCTGGGCTGTCTCTTCTGTTCCATTGATCTATGTGTCTGTTTTTGTGCCTGTACCATACTATCTTGATGATAGCTTTGCAATAGAGCTTGAAGTATGGAATTGTGATGCTGCCAACTTTGGTTTTCTTTTTCAACATTCCTCTGGCTATTCGGGGTCTTTTCTGGTTCTATATAAATTTTAGGATTATTTGTTCCATTTCTTTGACAAAAGTTGATGGTATTTTGATAGGGATTGTGTTAAATGTGTAGATTGCTTTAGGTAGCATAGACATTTTCACAATATTTATTCTTCCACTCTATGAGCATGGAACGTTTTTTCCATTTTTTTGTGTCTTCCTCAGTTTCTTTCATGAGTACTTTATAGTCTTCTGAGTAAAGATTCTTTGCCTCCTTGATTAGATTCATTCCTAGGTATCTTATGGTTTGGGGTGCAGTTGTAAATGGGATGAACTCCTTAATTTCTCTTTCTTCTGTCTTGCTGTTTGTGTATAGAGATGCAACTGATTTCTGAGCCTTGATTTTATATCCTGATACTTTTCTGAGTTCCTGTATGAGTTCTAGCAGTTTTGGGGTGGAGTCTTTTGGGTTTTCCACCTAACATCATATCATCTGCAAAGAGGGAAAATTTGACTTCTTCTTTGCTGATTTGGATGCCTTTATTTCTTTTTGTTGTCTGATTGCTAAGGCTAGGACTTCTAGTACTATGTTGAAGAGCAGTGGTGATAGTGGACAGCCCTGCCATGTTCCTGACCTTAGGGGAGAAGCTCTCAGTTTTTTGCCATTGAGAATGATATTTGCAGTGGGTTTTCATAGATGGCTTTGATGATATTGAGGTATGTACCCTCTATCCCAACATTGTGAAGAGTTTTGATCAAGAAAGGATGCTGTATTTCGTCAAATGCCTTTTCGGCATCTATTAAGAGTATCATATGGTTCTTGTTCTTTCTTTTATTAATGTATTGTATCACATTGATTGATTGGTGGATGTTGAACCAACCTTGTAGCCCAGGAATAAATCCCACTTGGTCTTGGTGAATAATCCTTTTAATGTACTGTTGGATCCTAATGGCTAGTATTTTGGTGAGATTTTTGCATCTGTGTTCATCAAGGATATTGGTCTGTAATTCTTTTTGATAGGGTCTTTGTCTGGTTTTGGGATCAAGGTAATGCTGGCCCCATAAAATGAGTTTGGAATTTTTCCTTCCATTTCTATTTTTTGGAGCAGTTTTAAGAGAATAGGTATTAATTCTCCCTTAAATGTTTGGTATGATTCCCCTGGGAAGCTATCTGGCCCTGGTGTCTTGTTTGTTGGGAGACTTTTGATGACTGCTTCAATTCCTTACGGGTTATGGGTCTGTTGAAGTTTTCTATTTCTTCCTAGTTCAGTTTTGGTAGTTTCTATGTCTCTAGAAATACATCCATTTCTTCCAGATTGTCAAATTTGCCGTGTATAGTTGCTCATAATATGTTCTTATAATTGTTTGTATTTTTTGGTATTGGTTGTGATCTCTCCTCTTTCATTCATGATTTTATTAATTTAGGTCCTTTCTCTTTTGTTTTTGATAAGTCTGGGCAGGGGTTTATCAATCTTATTAATTCTTTCAAAGAACCAGCTCCCAGTTTTTTTGATTTGTTTTACTGTTCTTTGGGTTTCTATTTCATTGATTTCTGCTCTGATGTTTATTATTTCTCTTCTCCTCTTGGGTTTAGGCTTCATTTGCTCTTCTATCTCCCACTCCTTTAGGTGTAGAGTTAGGTTGTGTACTTGAGACATTTCTTATTTCTTTTTCTTCTGCATTTTTTAAGATTTTATTTATTTATTTGACAGACAGAGATCACAAGTAGGCAGAGAGGCAGGCAGAGAGAGAGGAGGAAGCAGGCTCCCTGCTGAGCAGAGAGCCCAATGCAGGGTTCGATCCCTGGACCCTGGCATAATGACCTGAGCCGAAGACAGAGGCTTTAACCCACTGAGCCACCCAGGTGCCCCACCTTTCTTGTTCCTTGAGAAAGGCTTCTATTACTATAAACTTTACTGTTATGACCGCCTTTACTACATCCTAAAAATTTTGAACAATTGTGTTTTCTTTTTTTTTTTTAAGATTTTATTTATTTATTTGACAGAGATCACAAGCAGGCAGAGAGGCAGGCAGAGAGAGGAGGAAGCAGACTCCCTGCTGAGCAGAGAGCCCGTTGTGGGGCTCCATCCCAGGACCCTGGGATCATGACCTCAGCCGAAGTCAGAGGCTTTAACCCACTGAGCCATCCAAGTGCCCCTGAACAGTTGTGTTTTCATTTTCATTTGTTTCCATGAATTTTTAAAATTCTTCTTTAATTTCCTGGTTGACCCATTCATTCTTTAGTAGGATGCTCTTTAGCTTCCATGTATTTGAGTTCTTTCCGTCTTTCCTCTTTTGATTGAGTTCTAGTTTCAAAGCATTGTGGTCTGAAAATATGCACAGAATGATCCCAGTCTTTTGGTACCGGTTGAGACCTGGTTTGTGACCAAGGATGTGATCTGTTCTGGAGAATGTCCCATGTGCACTAGAGAAGAATGTATATTCTGTTGCTTTGGGATGGAATGTTCTGAATATATCTGTGATGTCCATCTGGTCCAATGTGTCTTTTAAAGCCTTTATTTCCGGGGCACCTGGGTGGCTCAGTGGGTTAAGTCTCTGCCTTCGGCTCAGATCATGGTCTCAGGGTCCTGGGATTGAGCCCCGCATTGGGCTCTCTGCTGAGTGGAGAGCCTGCTTCCCCCTCTCTCTCTGCCTGCCTCTCTGCCTACTTGTGATCTCTCTCTTTCTCTTTGAAATAAATAAAATCTTAAAAAAAAATAAAGCCTTTATTTCCTTCTTGATTTTTTGCTTAGATGATCTGTCCATTTCAGTAAAGGGGGTGTTAATGTCCCGTAGTATTATTGTATTATTGGCAATGTGTTTCTTTGATTTTGTTATTAATTGGTTTAATTGGCTGCTCCCATGTTAGGGGCATAGATATTTAATTTTATTAGATCTTCTTGTTGGACAGACCCTTTAAGTATGATGTAGTGTCCTCCCTCATCTCTTATAATAGTCTTTGACTTAAAATCTAATTTATCTGCTATAAGGATTGCCACCCTAGCTTTGTTTTGATGTCCATTAACATCATAGATTGTTTTCCACCTCTTCACTTTAAATCTGGAGGTGTCTTTGGGTCTAAAATGAGTTTCTTACAGACATCATGTTGATGGGTCTTGTTTTTTTATCCATTCTGATACCTTGTGTCCTATGATTGGGCCATTTAGCCCATTTACATTCAGGGTAACTATTGAAAGGTATGAATTTAGTGTCATTGCATTGCCTGTAAGGTGACTGTTGCTGTATATTGTCTTTGTTCCTTTCTGGTCTGTTATGTTTAGGCTCTCTCTTTGCTTCGAGGACCCCTTTCAATATTTCTTGTAGGCCTGGTTTGGTGTTTACCAATTCTTTTAATTTTTGTTTGTCCTGGAAACTTTTTATCTCTCCTCCTATTTTCAGTGACAGCCTAGCTGGATATAGTATTGGCTGCATTTTATCTTGTTTAGTGCTCTGATTATATCATGTGAGTCCTTTCTGGCCTGCTGGGTCTCTGTGGATAGGTCTGCTGCCAATCTAATATTTCTACCATTGTGTGTTACAGACCTCTTGTCCTGAGCTACTTTCACGATTTTCTCCTTGTCACTGAGACTTGTAAGTTTTACTATTAGATGATGGGGTGTGGGACTATTTTTATTGATTTTGATTGGGGAGGTTCTCTGTGCCTCCTGTATTTTGATGCTTGTTCCTTTCACTGAATTAGGGAAATGCTCTGCTATAATTTGCTCCAATATACCTTCTGCCCCTCTCCTTCTGGGATCCCAATTCTAATATTGCTTCGTCTTATGATATCATTTCTCTCTCAAATTCTCCCCATGTGGTCCAGTAGTTGTTTGTCTCTTCTACTCAGCTTCTTTATTCTCCATCATTTGGTCTTCTATATCACTAATTCTCTGTTCTGCCTCGTTTATCCTAGCAGTAAGAGGCTCCATTTAAAAAAAA
>ML103769.1:0-50058 GCA_003697995.1 Taxidea taxus jeffersonii | reverse complement strand
AATCTAATTGATCTGATATAAGGATTGCCACCCCAGCTTTCTTCTGATGTCCATTAGCATGGTAAATTGTTTTCCACCCCCTCACTTTCAATCTGGAGGTGTCTTCAGGTCTAAGATGAGTTTCTTGTAGGCAGCATATGGATGGGTTTTGTTTTTTTATCCATTCTGAAACCCTGTGTCTTTTGATTGGGGCATTTAGCCCATTTACATTCAGGGTAACTATTGAGAGATATGAATTTAGTGCCATTGTATTGCCTGTAAGGTGATTGTTACTGTATATTGTCTCTGTTCCTTTCTGATAATACTTTTAGGGTCCCTCTTTGCTTAGAGAACCCCTTTCAATATTTCCTGTAGAGCTGGTTTGGTGTTTACAAATTCTTTCAGTTTTTGTTTGTCCTGGAAGCTTTTTATCTCTCCTATTTTCAATGATAACCTAGCTGGATAAAGTATTCTTGGCTGCATGTTTTTCTCGTTTAGTGCTCTGAATATATCATGCCAGTTCTTTCTGGCCTGCCAGGTCTCTGTGGATAAGTCTGCTGCCAATCTAAGATTTTTACCATTGTATGTTACAGACTTCTTGTCCCGTGCTGCTTTCAGGATTTTCTCTTTGTCGCTAAGACTTGTAAATTTTACTATTAGATGGCGGGGTGTGGACCTATTCCTATTGATTTTGAGGGGTGTTCTCTGCACCTCCTGGATTTTGATGCTTGTTCCCCTTGCTCTATTAGGGAAATTCTCTACAATAATCCTCTCCAGTATACCTTCTGCTCCTCTTTCTCTTTCTTCTTCTTCTGGAATCCCAATTATTCTAATGTTGTTTCGTCTTATGGTATCACTTATCTCTCGAATTCTCCCCTCATGGTCCAGTAGTTGTTTGTCTCTCTTTTGCTCAGCTTCTTTATTCTCTGTCATTTGGTCTTCTATATCACTAATTCTTTCTTCTGCCTCATATATCCTAGCAGTAAGAGCCTCCATTTTTTATTGCACCTCATTAATAGCTTTTTTTTATTTCAACTTGATTAGACTTTAGTTCTTTTATTTCTCCAGAAAGGGCTTTTTTTTCTCCGGACAGGGTTTCTCTAATATCTCCCATGCCTTCTTCGAGCCCGGCTAGAACCTTGAGAATTGTCGTCCTGAATTCCAGATCTGACATATTACCAATGTCTGTATTGATTAGGTCCCCAGCCTTTGGTAATGCCTCCTGTTCTTTTTTTTGTGGTGAGTTTTTCTGCCTTGTCATTTTGTCCAGATAAGAATATATGAAGGAGCAAATGTAATACTAACAGGGTGGCAAAGACCCCAGGAAGATGTGCTTTAACCAAATCAGAAGAGACCCCAAATCTTGGGGGGGGAAAGGGGGTAAAAAGAAGTTCAGAAAAGAGAATAAAATTAAAAAAAAAACACAGATAAAGAAAGAAATATAAAAGGAAAAAAAATATATGTATTAGACTGGTGACTAGAACAGGGTCACCCACTTAATTTTGGGAGTATTTTGGTCTCTTAGAAGAAACTACCTCCCCAAATTTTAAATAATGAAAAACATATATAAGGGTAACACAATGAAGGGATGGAATATGACTATAAAGATGAAAAAAAATTTTTTTAATTTCTAACAAAGGAATTGATAAGGTAAGTTGATTGGGAGAATAAAAAAAAAAAAAAGAGGGGCGCCTGGGTGGTTCAGTGGGTTAAGCCTCTGCCTTCGGCTCAGGCCATGATCTCAGGGTCCTGGGATCGAGACCCGCATCGGGCTCTCTGCTCAGCAGGGAGCCTGCTTCCCTTCCTCTCTCTCTGCCTGCCTCTCTGCCTACTTATGATTTCTGTCTGTCACATAAATAAATAAAATCTTAAAAAAAAAAAAAGAAAGTGGAGAGAACTTGCTTGGGGTGAAGACTAGATCAAGCCCGGTGCTAGATTAGGGTGCATTTTGATCTATTAGAAGAAGTTGTACCCCAGAATTTTTAGAAGAAAAAACCCCATGTGTATACAAAGAATAAAGTTAGATACAATGAAGGATAAAATATAACTATAATAATGAAGGTTCAAAAAAGATTTTTTTAAAGAAAGGTATTAAGATAAACTAGTTAAAAATGTTAAAAGAGGAAAGGGTAAAAGTTAAAATTATCAGAAGAAAAAAAATTTTTTAAATTAACTTTGCAAGATTAAAGATTCATGGGGAGAAAGCCATGAATTCCATGCTTTGCTTTCTCCTCTGGAATTCCGCTGTTCTCCTTGGTAAGTGAACTTGGTCTTGGCAGGATTTCTTGTTGATCTTCTGGGGGAGGGGCCTGATTTTCAAGTGTCTCTGCCCCAGGCGGAACTGTACCACCCTTACCAGGGGCCTGGCTAAGTAATCTGCTTGGGTTGGCTTTTGGGAGCTTTTGTTCCCTGAACGCTTTCCATAGAGTTCTGGAGGACGGGAATGAAAATGGCAGTCTCCCAATCTCTGGCTCGGAGTTGCTGAGAGCTCGGGGCCCCACTCTTCAGTGAGCCCTCAGAGAAAACCGCTCAATCACTCCCGTCTCACTGGCCTCTGGCCGTGCTCCGAGCTCACCCAGCCTGTGACCAAGCGTCTCTGTCTCTGGCACACAGCCCCACCTGGAGTCTCTGAACCCTGAAGATCTTTGAGCTCTTTCAGGTCGGAGTCTCCCCGGATCTTGTGGGGACCCCACGCACAGAGCACCGGCCTGTGTCACGGATTATGGTTCAAGGTAACCCCGAGCTGAGAGCTCACTCCTCAGCTCTGTCTTCGTAGCCGGCTTCCCTGCTCTAATACCTGTGAGCTCTGCGACACTCAGTCACCCCCGATCCTTCTGTGACCCCTGGGGACCTGCGGACATGCTGTCCCCGCGTGGGCTTCACCCCGGTTTAGCCTCTGGAGCGATGTCCCTCTGTGGAGCAGACTTTTAAAAGTCCTGATTTTGTGCTCCATTGCTCTGCCGCTTGCCAGGAGCCGGCCCCTCCCCCCGTGCTCTATCTTCCCGTCGCTTTGGATTCACTTCTCCGCAGGTCCTACCTTTCAGAACATGGTTGATTTTCTGTTTTTAGAATTGTTGCTCTTCTTCTCTTTGATCTCCTGTAGCTTTGTAGGTGTTCGGAATGGTTTGATAAGCTATTTAGCTGATCTCCCGCTACCTGGTGTCATCTCAGCCTGCTACTTCTCTGCCATCTTGACCACATTCATACATTTTCAACTAGCAGAGCAGAATTTTATCGTGGATCTTGAAGTTTCATTGTAATCATGCCCCAAGTGTTTCAGGAATTGATCCTTCCATTTATCTATTCATCCACTTAGTAGTCAAGAAGGAAGTATTTACTGAAGGCCTATTATGTGCCAGTACCAATTATATACCAGAGTGGAGGAAAATACAGTATTATCCTTCTTTTCAAACTGATTACAAACTGAACTGGTAGCAACACCCTTTAGGGAAAACAAACTGAAAAGAATCTTGTTTAGAGGGGCGCCTGGGTGGCTCTGTGGGTTAAAGCCTCTGCCTTTGGCTCAGGTCATGATCCTAGGGTCCTGGGATCGAGCCACGCATCCGGCTCTCTGCTTCCCGGGGGGCCTGCCTCCCCCACCCCCCGCCTGCCTCTCTGCCTACTTGTGATCTCTGTCAAATAAATAAAATAAAATCTTAAAAAAAAAACTTGTTTATAGACAGATTTTGGTAGGTCTTTTCTGTTTCTGCATGTCTTCCCAGCAGAGGTGTTGACAGCCTTTGTTACAGACTGTATTTTCAAGGGTGTGTGTATAGCAAACAGCCTTGGAAATTAGAGTTAACATCTCCTTTTGGGCGGAGGGAAGATTTGTTTGCTGATTAGGATAAAAAAGATAATGTCCCACTCTAAGACAAAGGTTGGGGAAGATTGCTAGCAGACTCTTTAAAAAGAAAGTGGAGTTTCCTACACTCTCACTTGCATGCTTAGCATTTACCTAGGCTGTCCTGCATCACCCCCATGGGATTTGGAGGTGGAGGGGGCAAGATGAAGTGATGCAGACATGAGGTTCATGCTGCCTGTGTAGTTAACAAAGTCCTCTGTCTCTGACCCAGGAGTCTTGGTTAGATTTCTGCCAGCTTCCAGAAAACTGTGGCAGGCTAATTGTAAGTTTGCAAGCAGGGTAAAAATCTTTTTGTTTTTTAAAGATTTTATTCATTTATTTGACAGACAGAGATCACAAGTAGGCAGAGAGGCAGGCAGAGAGAGAAGGAGGGGAAGCAGGCTCCCCGCCGAGCAGAGAGCCCGATGCGGGGCTCAATCCCAGGACCTTGGGATCATGACCTGAACCGAAGGCAGAGGCTTTAACCCACTGAGCCACCCAGGCACCCCAAGCAGGGTAACATCTTAACCCCTTCATAGTTCTTGCTACATCTTTCCATGAAAATAATATTATTGGGAAGCCTGGGTGGCTCAGTGGGCTAAGTGTCTGCCTTTATCTCAGGTCAATGAACACAGGGTCCTGGGATCAAGTCCCACTTTGGGCTCCTGCTCAAGGAGGAGCCTGCTTCTCCCTCTGCCTGGCACGCCCCCTGCCTGTGCTTGTGCTCTCTCTGACAAATAAATAAAGAAAATCTTAAAAAAAGAATTCCTTACAGAAAAAAACATTATTACTTAGTTAGAAAAATTCATAGCACACTATCATCAACGGTATGGGAAAATAGATATTCAGATTGGAAAGAAAGAAGTAAAACTACCTCTACTTTCAGATGACATGATCTTACATACAGAAAATATGAGGAATCTACTAAAAAAATTGGCAGAAATAAACAGGTAGCAAGGCTACCAGATACTAGATCAATATACAAAAATAAATTTCAGTTCTATACATTTGTAATGAACAATCCAAAAATAAATTAGGAAAATAATTCCATTTTCAATAGCATCAAAAGAATAAAATACTTAGGAATAAACTTGACCAAAGCAGGTATAAAAGATATGTTTGACAACTGTAAAACATGTAAAACTGTAAAACATGTTACAGAAAACCTAAGTAAATGGGAAGGTGTCCATGTTCATATTTAATATTACTGACGTGGCCATATTCCCCACATTGATTTACAGGTTCAATGAAATCCTTATAAAAATCCTAGCTGGATATTTGCAGAAATTGACAAGCCAATCTTACAATTTACATGGAAATTCAAGGGACCTCAAATAGCCAAAATGATATGGAAAAAGAACAGTGTTGGAGAACTCACAATTCTTAATTTCCAAACTTATTACAAAAGTACAGTAATCAGAATTATGTGGTATCGGCATAAGAATAGATATATAGGGACGCCTGGGTGGCTCAGTTGGTTAAGCAGCTGCCTTCGGCTCAGGTCATGATCCCAGCGTCCTGGGATCGAGTCCCACATCGGGCTCCTTGCTCGGCAGGGAGCCTGCTTCTCCCTCTGCCTCTGCCTGCCTCTCTGTCTGCCTGTGCTCTCTCTCTCTCTCTAACAAATAAATAAATAAAATCTTAAAAAAAAAAAAGAATAGATATATAAATCAATGAAAAAGAATTGAGAGTCTAGGAGGAAACCCTCATACTTACACTCGATTGGTGCCAAGATAATTCAGCAGAGAATGAATAATTTGTACAATAAACAGTGTTGGGACAACTAGATATTCATATACAAAAGAATAAAATTTGAATCCCTACTTCACACCACAGGTAAAAGTTAACTCCAGATATTTAAAGATCTAAATTTGAGGGCTAACACTATAAAGTCAGACTAAAATATAGGTGTAGATCTTTATGACCTTGGATTAGGTAATGATTTCTTAGCCCTTACATCAAAAGCACAACCCATAAAAGAAAAAGATAAATTAGATTTCACTGGAATTAAGAACTCTGTGCTTCTAAAGGACATCATCAAGAATGTGAAAAGATAATTCACAGTATAGGAGGAGAAAATATTTGCAACCATATATCTGGTAAGAGTTGTGTAGATGCTACAACATGGATGGACCTTGAAAATGTGTTAAGTGAAAGAAGTCAATCACAGAAGAGCACATATGGTGTGATTCCATTTATATGTAATGCCCATAATAGGCAAATCTATATATAAGGTAGGTTAATGATTGCCTAAGTCTGGGGAGTGATGGGTAGTGTTTCTTTTGGGTGCAATAAAAATGTTCTTAAAATTGGTTGTGGTGATGGTTGTACAACTCTGTGAATATACTGAAAATCATTTAATTGTATGCTTTCAATAGGAGAATTAGACGGTATGTGAATTACATCTTTATAAAGGTTTTATTTCAAAATTAGGAATATATATTTGGTACCCTCAAGGTTAAAAAAAATAAAACATAAGGGGAAAGATTTGGGCAATTTTATGGTTAAAAATTGTATATTATTGCCATTTTATTTTATTTTTTTTAAAGATTTTATTTATTTATTTGACAGAGATCACAATAGGCAGAGAGGCAGGCGGGGGGGGGGCTGGGTGGCGGGGAACTGGCTCCCCACTCAGCAGAGAGCCTGATGTGCGGCTCGAATCCCAGGACCCTGAGATCATGACCTCAGCCAAAGGCAGAGGCTTAACCCACTGAGCCACCCAGGTGCCCCTTCATTGCCATTTTAATTAAAACTTTTTTTTTTAAACTATGAAGTTTTAACATCTGCTGACATGTTTCTTGGTATTTCTCATTTTCAAGAATATGGGATTGTTTTCTGATCTTCTAGTTTTTCTTTTAAGGGAATAATCTTTTCTCTTACTGTTCAAATAGGCAGTTTGGTTCTAACAGGATACCTGGAGGTCAGCAATGGGGAAGTCCTGGCTAGCTCTCTGGAAAGTCAGAGCCTGTCTAGGTCAAACCAGTCAGGCCCTGGATAGCTGTTACCATGACTGGAACCCCCGACCAAGTTAGGAAGGAAAAGCCCCAAGTCCTGCTTCCCATCTCAAGTAATGAATGTTCCATCCCCTTGTTAACAACTCTCAGTAAAAGAAATCCAACCCCCAGGGCACTTTCCTATCTCCCGAGTGTACTTTTTGCTTTAATAAACTTACACGCATGTGTCGCTTATCTGCTCTGTTGCATGTCTGTCCTTGAATTCATTCTTTTTTTTTTTTTAAGATTTTATTTATTTATTTGACAGAGAGAGAGAGAGAGAGATCACAAGTAGGCAGAGAGGCAGGCAGAGAGAGAGGAGGAAGCAGGCTCCCCGCCGAGCAGAGAGCCTGATGTGAGGCTCTGTCCCAGGACCCCAGGATCATGACCTGAGCTGAAGGCAGAGGCTTTAACACACTGAGCCACCCAGGCGCCCAGTCCTTGAATTTATTCTTGTGGCAAACCAAAAACTTTCCGAGACTGCTTTGGGTCTGGCTGGGTCGAGGGCCCAGGGCCCAGGGTGTCCCCAGTTCACCTGGCAATATTACTGGTACATATGTTTGTTTTTAAAGGGCGCTCAAGTCAGGGGAGCTATAGAGGGAGAGGGAGAAAGAGAATCTTAAGCAGACTCCACACCAGGCTGTTTCACCTCCCGGAGATCATGACCTGAGTCAAAATCAGAGTCCAACGCTCACCTGACTGGGGCACCCAGGTGCTCCATTCCTTTATATTTTTTTGATGATTTTCCAAGTCAACTGCAGACCTTAATACACTTCCCCTAAATATACTTCAGCATGTATATTATTCTTAGTTCAGTATTTGTTTACAACACGGAACAATATTATATTTCAGTATTTGTTTACAGATTTTTTCTTTTGATTTAAAATTTATGTACGCTGAAAAACATACATTTTAAGTATATATTACCTGAGCTTTGACAAATACATCTATTTTGTAACCCAAACCCCTGTCAAAATGTGGAACACTACCATTACCCTACAGAATTCCTTCATATCCTTCTCAATCTATCTCCACCTCCACCCAACAGAGGAAACATCTATTTTTATTTTTCTTCCTGATCTGCCTGTCCTAGAACTTCATATAAATGGAATTCTACAATGAGTTCTTCTTTGAGTAAGACTTCTGCTCAACAGAATATTTTTGAGATATATCCATGTTTCTGTATTTATCAATAGTTTATTATTTTTTGTGGTTATGTGTTTTGTTACTACGTGTGTAATGTAAGAAATAACATACTTTATTCTTTTTTTTTTTTTAACTGATGGATACCTGGGTTGTTCCAGTTTTAGGGTATTATGAATTAAGCTGCTATAAATATTTTTTAAAAGATTTTATTTATTTGACAGAGAGAGAGATCACAAGTAGGCAGAAAGGCAGGCAGAGGGAGAGGGGAAGCAAGCTTCCCACTGAGCAGAGCCTGATGTGGGGCTTGATCCCAGGACCCTGAGATCATGACTTGAGCCGAAGGCAGAGGCTTAACCCACTGAGCCACCCAGGCGCCCCACTGCTATAAATATTTTTGTGCAAGTCTTTGTGTAGACAGATTTTTTTTCAGATAAATATCCAGAAGTAGGTATATGTTTTAAGTTTATAAAAACATGCCAAACTTTGTTTCAAAGTAGTTATTTTACTTTACAAGCTTACCAACCTTGTATGAGAATTTTGATTGCTCCCCCTACACCATCTTTAGTGCTCGGCTGCTCTGATAGGTGTTTGGTGATATTTCCTTTAATTTACATTTCTCTGATGACTAATACATTGAGAACTTTTTTTCCATATGCTTATTGGCTATTCTCTTCCTTTGAGAAGTGTCTGAGTATTTCACTAAATTTTTGATTGGATGATTTTTTTTAAGATTATTTATTTATGACAGACACAGGGAGAGAGGGAACACAAGCAGGGGGAGTAGGAGAGGGAGAAGCAGGCTTCCTGGGTGGGCCAGGAGCCCAATGCAGGCCCTGGGATCATGACCTGAGCTGAAGGCAGATGCTTAATGACTGAGCCACCCAGGCGCCCCTGGATGATTTGTATTTTTTTTTTAATATTAAAAAATTGTTTTTAAAAGATTTTATTTATTTATCTGATAGACAGAGATCACAAGCAGGCAGAGAGAGGCAAGGAGGGAAGCAGGCTCCCTGTTGAGCAGAGAGCCTGACACGGGGCTCGATCCCAGGACTCTGGGATCATGACCTGAGCCGAAAGCAGAGGCTTTAACTCACTGAGCCACCCAGGCACCCCAGATGATTTGTATTTTCAAACAGGATTGAAGGAGTTCTTTAATTCTGCAAATACCACTCCTTTGTCAACAAATGTTTTGCAATATTTTCTTCCAACAAAAACAAAAACAAAAACACCAAAAAATAAAACAAAACAAAAAACCCTTAAAAAATCCCATAAACCCAGTACTAACTCCCAGGTATTTATAAATTATTTTAATAAAACTTCAAAAAATAGCTCAGCTTAAATTGGAGGGTGTTCACAAGATCTCAGTTCTGGTACACTGCATGATTGCTAATTTTAAGCGACTTTCCCCTGCTATATGATAGATTCTTTCTGGTCAGGGCAGTATCTTAATTTTTTTCTTTCCTATACCTGGTAAAGTATCTTAAAGCCAATATTTACTGAGTGAATATTTTTTTCTGAGTTGAAACTCAGTAGTATTTTAATCATATGAAGAACAAGAGTGGGGCATTTGTCCTTAGGTATAGTTTCATTATAGGTAGATGACATCAGCTCTCTCACTCATTAATTCTCTGTGATTTGTTGGCTGTTGAATGGTCTTCAGTCAGGAATGACAGGTGCCATACATTCAAAGATTATTTCAGAGGGGACCTCTTCGTTCTTTGAACTCTTTATAACTTTTCTTTCACTTTCTGGGAAACTTTTTTTTTAAAGATTTTATTTATTTTTAGGTAGTCTTTACACCTAACGTGGGGCCCAAGCTCACAACCCCAAGACCAAGAGTTGCATGCTCCACCAACTGAACCAGCCAGGCACCCCTCTCTTGGGGCACTTTGAAACACTGCTTGTATAGAATCTGTGTGAATTCTGGCTTCTCTCCACACTGTAAGCACTTTGAAGGCAAAGGTATGTCCCATTGGCACTTCTACCCCCTACTGCAGCCCCCAGAATGATCATCAGGGTGCCTTACACATAGCAGAAGCAATAAAGACTGGTTCAATGGCTACATAAATGAGAAAAAAAAAACAAAAACAAAACCAACCCAGAACCCAAACACACAATATACCAAGCTGAGACAAAGAACGTGTGATGAGCCACAAACGTACCTAGTTTCCTTATTTAGTAAGTGAGCTGCTCACATTTCGGACATGACTGAGATGTGAAGGCTTGCTTGAAATGCCATCACAATGTTCTGGAACAGAGACCAATGTCAACACTTCAACTCTCCGTATTTGTTCTTATCAACAGAGAACTTGCAGTTATCATTTTTGGAATTTTTGCTTTTCTAGGCTATACTACCCAAAAAGATGACATCGGACTTCCTGGAGCTTCTGCAAGAGGCAAAAGGCAAACTACATTGCATTATCCTCTTTCAAGGGAAGTCGAAGATGGCTTAAGTAATCTGAACCTAAAATTCCCGAGAACCCACATGGCTTTTGAGATAGGTTTTCTAGTCATGGTTGTTGTAGGGTCTCTGCCATTGATTCCAGTCCATTTAACAGACTTTTTTTTAAGTGTTTTTTTTTTTTTTAAGATTTTATTTATTTATTTGACAGAGGTCACAAGTAGGCAGAGAGGCAGGCAGAGAGGGAAGCAGGCTCCCTGCTGAGCAGAGCCCAATGTGGGGCTCGATCCCAGGACCTTGAGATCATGACCTGAGCCGAAGGCAGAGGCTTAACCCATTGAGGCACCCAGGTGCCCACATTTAACAGACATTTGTTAAACACCATATGTCTGGGTGGCCCTGTGATAAATATTGCCCTTCAAAAAGGGAGACGAGGGATGCCTGGGTGGCTCACGTGGTTAAGCCTCTAACTCTTGATTTTGGCTCAGGTCATGATCTCATGGTTATGAGATCGAGCCCCATGGTGGGTTCTGTGCTGGGTGTGAATCTTACTTGAGATTCTCTTTCTCACTTTCCTTCCCTTTCTCTCTCTTGGTCTCAAAAAAAAAAAAAAAAAAAAAAAAAAAAAGGAGCCGAGACCTGTTTGGAGCCACTAGGGGGCAGTGTAATACAACAGAATCCTCCGTGAATTTAGGGCGTACTTGCTGCAGAAAGCCAGAAGAGGGAAAGAGGAGCGCAAGGAACGCAGCAATCTAGATTGACTAGGGAAGGAAGCAGGATTGTAACCTGATCTGTCAAGATTGTACACTGTCCAGAAAAAAATCGTGCATACTCTTCCACCTGGAATGCATCTCACAGGCTGGTTATATAGGACATGTCCTAAAACCAGTATATATTCGGCTTTTTCCTGCCTCTAGCACATCTGCTGTGTGAACACCTCCTCCTTTTCAGAGGTGCTTATATTACCCCTTTGCATGCATCTAGATTTTAAGAGTTCAGAGTCGGCTTCATTCTCATCACAGTATACTTCGGTTTATGCAGAGTGAGTATGAGTACTGCATAACTAATGATTTTATCTTCATTATTCATTATATTAAAAAATTCATTGCATGAAAAATATTTTTATTTGCTTTTCCTGCTTATGCACCTCTCACCTGTCTCTTTATGTTACAATATGACTAGAGAATTTCTGCAGTTTTCTTTTGATGTGTCTTTATACTCAGAAAGGAACCAAAACATTGATCTTGACTTTTGAGGGCTTATTGACAGGATTTAGCATCCTTGGTAATTGCAAGTTCAAGTTACCTGGTGGTGTACTTCCACTAACTTAGCATATTGAAGGCTTGGCACGGGGTAGTTCTCAACGAATGATGCTGGACATCATAAGAGTGCACGAGGACAGTGTTGGGCTGGGACCTGTGAGGCAGCCTAAGTGGATCGAGTTTTCTTTCTCAGGAATTTGTATTGGGGTTGGCTTGGTCAGCACATGACTTTTGATCTCAGGGTGTTGAGAAAAAAACCCACACTGGGTATAGAGCTTACTTAAAAAAAAAAAAAAAGGTAGTATTATACTATTTGTTAATTAAAAGGAATTTAAATGAAAAAAAAAAAAGAATTTGTACTGGTGATGGAAGGAAAGAGACAGGCAGTTGGTAATGGAGGCAGATCTGGGTTCCCCAGATAGAGGGCAGGGCAGAGGTGCCAAGAGAATGTAGAGCCCTTAAACTCAGAGCAGAAGCTATGAGTAGAGTATACCATGATGTAGATAAAAGATACTCAGAGTGAGGTGGTTGGTGGATTGGAGTTGAGAAACAAAGAGAGCTGCTGAGTTTCCATAATAATGGATAGTCAATGAACACAGCTACTGAGGCAATTTGGGGTCCCTTGTATCTGCTGCTGCATCGGTGCCTTCCATTTGGGGGAACTGCACCCCAGGCTCTGTAATGCCTACTGTCTGTCTGGGCTCCTTGATGCCTGGCTATATAGCTGAGAGACTTTTTTTTTTTAAAGTAGGCTCCACACCCAATATGGGGATTGAACTCATGACTCTGAGATCAAGAGTCCCATGGAGCATGGGACTGAGCTCTATGGCTGAGCCAGCCAGGCACGGCCCTATTTTCTTTAATTCCATGTGATGTACAGTAAATCCCCTAGTACCTGAGGTAATTTGAAGTTGCCTCAACACCAAACCACCTAACACATGCAGAGATCCTTGAACAATATGCTCTGTACAATATGAAGTTAAATCCTTGTCGTGATGAGTGTGCACCAGGAAAAGTGTCTTTGAGTTGATGTACGCCAAGCTGAATGTTTGTTTCTCATGGAAACGAAAGTAATAAAAGAATGTGCTCTTCTTGTCTGGGGCTTGATTTCTTTTTCTTTTTTTTTTTAAATTTTAAATTCAAGTTAGCACATTGTATATTATTAGTTTCAGGGTAGAGTTTAGTGGTCCATCAGTTGCATAGAACACCGCGTGTTTATTAGGGGCTTGATTTCATTTTAAAGAAGTCACCCCCTGGGGCGCCTGGGTGGCTCAGTGGGTTAAAACCTCCGCCTTCTGCTCAGGTCATGGTCTCAGGGTCCTGGGATCCAGCACCGCAATGGATTCTCTGCTCAGTGGGGAGTCTGCTTCCTCCTCTCTCTCCGCCTGCCTCTCCGACTACTTGTAATCTCTATCAAATAAATAAATAAAATCTTTAAAAAAAAGTCACCCACACAAAACTATATTTGTACAGCCTAAGCTTTCCAAATTGTTTACATTGGCCAAGCAGGCCACAATAAAGTACTATATAAAATTACACTTCATATGCTATAATTGTATAGAAACCTAGTCAAAGTTGTTACTGAAGGGGAGCTGAGTATGCCACCCCCAAAATGTGCCACATTGGCATGTGGATTATTTTGAGCTGAAGGTGATCAAGACCTAAGAGACTCAGGAAAATCTTTTTATGTCTCCCTTATCTGCCTAAAGGGATTTGGGCAGAGAGCTTGTACCAGGACAGAGAGCTATAACCAGAGATAACTTTTTACATCATGGAGACTTATCTGAATGGCCTGGCAAACATTTGTTGACCAAACATTTGCTCTTTTGTATTCCTGTTACTTGTCTTCTTCCCTTTGAAGTCCCAGGCCCATACCCAGCTCCCTGCCCCCCACCCCGCCCCCCGCCCCTAACTCATAATGGTTCAGAAGCCTCAACTGTCTGACTGCCCTTTAGTCTTGCATCATTATGGGGCTCCAGTATGGATGCAATTAAATTTGTTTTTATCCTGTGAATCTCTTTTATATCTATTTAATTATTAGGCCAGCCAAAGAACCTAGAAGGAGAGAAGGGAAATTTTTTCCTCCTCACATTATCTTTGTAATTTTGGTCTTAGTTTTACTTAGTTTCACCAGAAGGTGAACATCATTATGGTCACAAGTTGGGGAAATCTTTAGAGGCCTTTTGCATAGACATTTGCAGAGACCTAGCACCCCTCTATGTGCCCTAATGAGAAACTAATTCTGGAGAAACTGTTAAGTTGCTTTTGCTTAATGTTTGTTTTAAATCTCATTGCAAATTTTCTTGAAGTAAGTCTAGACTCACGTTGATTTTTTTGGGTGGGGAGGTGACCTCAGAAACAAACACTTTCATTCTTTCTTGAGAAGCTCTTTCATCAGCTTTTGAAGCTTTTCCCTAATCCTGGTCTGATGCCAGTGTCTGGGAGCAAGAATCCCTGTTCTCTTCATGGTTCTTCTAGTTGGGCTAAGAATCAAATTGACACAAGACAGGAACAAATTGAATTTAATGGTGTATGTATGGGGGAGTCCACACAGACATGGGAATTCCCAAGACAGTCAGGCAAAATGAGGTCTATAGGTCATCCTGAACTAAGGAGAAGGGGGTATGGGTCTGGGACTTCAGAGGGAAGGAATGCAATGCACAGGACAAGAAGAAGAGCAGATGTTTGGTAATTAGAGGCTTGCTCTGCCAGACAGATGGGGCACTCAGATGAAATTTCTCTCTGTTAATAACCCTTATTCTGGAAATCAGATTCTTCTATGTAGTTAAGGGAGAGGCAAAAGCTTGTCTTGGTCCTGTAGAGTCTCATTTGCTTTCAGCTCAGAATAATCTTCATGCCAGAGTGACCCATCTTGGGGCATTCTGCCTTGGTCCCTACACCAGCCACACCTATATTCAAAATGCATGAAATGCAGACAGAGACCCTGGTTTGTTTCATCCTTAGGGTCCCCCAGCACATAGTTCTTCTTTCTGGTAGACAATTCAAGGGTGTTTCTGTAAATACCTATTAACGGCTCTAAATATAAAATAAATTATTTCTGTTTTCTCCAGAGGACAGGAAGACCAAGTCTAGAAAGTTGGTGTACAAATTAGGACAGATGGCAGACATTGTGAGCTATGACAGCATATTCTTCAGAGAAAGTTAGTAAAGAGGATGATGCTGAAAAAAACAAAAATAAAACAACCAGACTCAATCAGATATTGGTAGGCCTGTGCCTATAGCTGACCAAGGTAGTTAGGAGACTTACCTGAAATAAGGTACAAGGTTACCATTTCTTCTCTTTCTTTCTTTTTTAAGTGATCTCTACACCCAACATGGGGCTTGAATTTACAACCTTGTTCTAACTGAGCTAGCTAGGCGCCCCAAAGGTACCATTTCTACTGAAGATCTAATCACTGAAAGAATCAATGTGGAATTTTTTTTACTCCTCAACTTCTAATTTTTTGTCAGGTACATTAGACCCAACTTAAAAAAATGCAATCTATGTTTTGGGGTTTACTAATGGCATTTAGGGGGGAAAATCCATGGTTTGAAAAGCCCAGAGATAAGTAACGCCAAAAATGATTGTATTTGACAGTTCTATAGATTCTTTTTTAAATAAAGTTTTAAAATTAATTTATTTGACAGAGAGATCACAAGTAGGCAGAGAGGCAGGCAGAGATAGAGGAGGCAGGCTCCCTGCCGAGCAGAGAGCCCGATGTGGGGCTTGATCCCAGGACCCTGGGATCATGACCTGAGCCAAAGGCAGAGGCTTAACCCACTGAGCCACCCAGGCGCCCCAATTCTATAGATTCTTAATGTGGGTTGCCTGGATGGCTTAGTCGGTTAAGCTGCTGACTCTTGGTTTTGGCTAGGACCGCAAGTCTGGCTCCAGGTTCAGCATGGAGTCGACTTGGGATTCTCTCTCTGCCCTTCCCCCCTCTCTTGCTTGCTGGCACACTCTCTCTTTCAAAAAAAGGTTCCTAACTTTTGGAAGTTTTCTTGGAATTGAGACCTGAACATAGGAGCAGAGTAATCTGAATCTATGGAATTGATGAAGACATTCCTTGAGGAGAAGCAGATGTTCCCCACGGATCTTGTAAATCTGAAACAGATAAGAGAAATAAAGAAACCAAATTTACAGCTTTGATGTATAGCAAAATTTGTCAGGAAGAGCTAGATATTAAGTGATTAGTTTGTAAGAAGCAAAGCATAAATCTCCTTTAGCTGTGGAAAAGGAGGAGAGCCGGAGACAGTCATATCTGGGGCACTGGTCTGAACTTGTGCTAGAAAAGTAATTTTTTTGTTTTGTTATTGTTTATTATTACTGATGTAGGAAACAAAGACAAAAGAGAAATTAAGTTTCCTTATGGCCTACAGCCCGCTGCCAACTCCTTGAAACAGGCAGAGTGATATTCCTCTAGGAACTCAGCTGCTTCTATGTTAATTCTCTGCTAAGGGCAAAAGGCAATCTTAACCCAACTCCCAGGATCCTGTAAGTCTACTTGAATATACAAAAATTCTTTTGGAAACTTCCTTTATCTCGAAACCCCCAAGATACATGTTGGTAATCATCCCCCAAGCATATGGCTCACCGATATATATCTGAAGGGTCTCATGACTGAGGTTTTATTAGATGATAATAAATGACCATTTTCCAACAATACCTAGCCCCCTCAAGGTCCTGGAAACCTTGCTTCCAAAATTCCTTAAGGGACTTACGCTATCCCTAACCCCCTCCCAACTTGAAAGTATATAGTGAGCCACTCCTCATGACCCCATTGCAGCTCTTTCTGCCGATGGGTTCTGTCCCAGTGCTTTAATAAAACCACCTTTTTGCACCAAAGACATTTCAAGAATTCTTTCTTGGCCATAGGCTCAGAAACCCAGCATCTTTCCTACATCATCATTATTGTAATCAACGGGATAAAGCTTGTAGGGCCCCACCCTCCTAGGAGCTCTGAGGTAAAAGGTGCACTTAGTGAAGCAGTACACTTGGGGTGTGAAGGAATAGTTACTTTGCATTAACACTTATTTTGCTGTCCAAGAGTGACAAGTAGATTGAAGAGAAATGTCCCAGCTGAGATATGAAAGAAGGCAGATGGCCAGAGCTGAAAAGGATGACAAACTAATGCACACAGAGGCTAATGAGCCACTAGAACTTTTGTACTTCAGTGTTCTGAATCTATAGGTTTAGGCTTCTGATTTTTCAAAATTGAGAAGCATTCTGTGTATTATGTATTACCCTATATATTCTACCATAGCCTGGAGAATCCGGTAGTAGTTGCTGTTTGCTGTTTTATTTTATGCCACAGTGCCACCTATAGGAAACTCATGTGAACTACATGGAGGTTAATTGGAGTTAATTGGAGGCCTTTCTACACAATGATTAAGGATTTCAAAGGTGATGGGACTTGAAAGGTCATTGGAGCCAAATTTCTACCAAGAGCTTAAATCACTTTTATAACATATTTGATTAGTGGTTGCCCAACATCTGCTTAAACTTCTTCAGTGAACGGAAATACGCTCTCACTAAGCAGCTTCTTCTTTTTTTGTTGTTGTTAACATTTTTATTTATTTGTCATGAGAGAGAGAAAGAGTGAGAGACAGCATGTGAGTACAAGCAGGGGGAGCGGCAGGCAGAGGGAGAGGGAGAGGCAGGCAGAGGGAGAATCAGGCTCCGGAACTCAGTCCCAGGATCCTGGGATCATGACCTGAGCCAAAGGCAGACACTTCCTGGACTGAGCCACCAAGGCGCCCCTAGGCAGCTCATTCTATTCATATTTTCACATACTTTTTCTTTTGACTCTGTGCTTCACCACTCCCTCCTGCAGTAGCTGGGCCTCCTAGTTCTAGGCCTTTCCAGGATTCTTGGAGGTGAATTTGCTTCATTCTCAGTGGTATCCCTGTTTGCAGATATTTCAGTGCTGGGTTCTGCCAACTCAGTTACTACTGCTTTCCATCTATCAAATTATCACCTACACCTCCTGTCCTCTTTTCCTCCTCTCTCCTTCTTTTTGTCCCTGTGGATTTATGCTTTTATTAGGAAACATTCACCTACTGTAGTGTTGGTTGGTTTTCGAAGAGGGAATAAATAAAAGCAAGAGGTAAAACGCTTCTTGTTTAGTTTGAAGGATAGTCATGTTTTTCTGATTCTGTTCTTATGCATTAAAGAATATAAGTGTAGAGTTTTATGTTTAAACATGCCTAGGAATCAGGAAGGACAAGTAGTAATTTAATTAATTAATAGCATTTCCCTTCTTCTTTTTTTTTTTTTTTAACTCTGCCAGAGAAAGCGATCAACACTGTGCTTCAGCATTTTAGCTCGGTGTTTGATAGAGATGTGCAATTTGTGAGCAAGATGGAGGAGTTGGTCCAAATAATCACAAAGATAAGATGCTAGTTATGAATCCAGGTCAACCCAGAGTCTCTAGTGCCTTATGTCTATCTCAATTAAATTTTTTTTGTGAAATCTAGCTCATTATTTTGGCCTTTGAATCTTCACTCTGCCATTCAATATATTGGCTACCTCTCCCCATCCTTAAGGAAGAGGAAAAGCAAGGTGGCTGTATACTTAACTATCTTCTCGGAGAACAGGACAAGCTTAAGACAGGATCCCATGGCACTAGAGACTCTGGGTTGACCTGGATTCATAACTAGCATCTATCTTTGTGATTATTTGGACCAACTCCTCCATCTTGCTCACAAGTTGCGCATCTCTGTCAAACACCGAGCTAAAATGCTGAAGCACAGTGTTGATCCCTTTCTCTAATTTACCAGTCTGGCAGAGTTAAAAAAAAATAAGGGAAAGGGAAATGCTATTAATTAATTAAATTACTACTTTTCCTTCCTGATTCCTAGGCATGTTTAAGTGCTTCCTGTCCTTCTCTCTGTGTTCAAAGTGATGTTTGATAGCCTGTCTGAGAATTGCACTGTCCATCCCTGCCCCATTTCCCAAGATTCTTCAGAGAGAACAAACAGCAGCTCCTTTCATCACTACGTTCTTCCAGTAGTAGGCTGGGATGTAGTTCGTCGGGGTCAGGAGGTTTTTTTTTTTTTTTTAAGATTTTATTTATTTATTTGACAGACAGAAATCACAAGTAGGCAGAGAGGCAGGCAGAGAGAGAGGAGGAAGCAGGCTCCCCGCTGAGCAGAGAGCCCAATGCGGGGCTCGATCCCGGGACCCTGAGACATTGACCTGAGCTGAAGGCAGAGGTTTTAACCCACTGAGCCACCCAGGCACCCTGGGGTCAGGAGGTTTTACTGATGTTGTGAACACAGGTGCTCTCTTATAATCCCTTCACCAGTTTGGATTTTTAGGTCTCTTTCTGAATGCTTGTTCTACTATTTCATGTCCGATACTCCTTCTCCTTGTTGGAGATGAAAGACGGAAAACAGGAGACAAAGCGTTCCACAAACTAGGTTTCTAGCCCTACAGTTGATCTGTCACTTGCCTTGTTCTAATTACTCCAATATAGTTTCAATAAGTCATCCTTAACATTTAAAAGTTTATAGTAGACCCTTTGGGTTTACAAGGAGTTGTGAGTTCTTCAACATTTCTGATCTTCAGTAGATTTCTTTATACAGGGGTGGTGTATGCTTTGTATACTTTGTAGTATTGTTTGCTCCTGCTGAGCAAGGAGCTCAATGCAGGACTTGATCCCAGGACCCTGGGATCATGACCTGAGCCGAAGGCAGTGGCTTAACCGAATGAGCCACCCAAAGGTCCCTATTTATTTATTTTTAGAGAAGGAGGGAGAGGGGAGGGAAGAGGAAGAGGGAAAGAGAGAATCTTTTTTAAAAAGATATCAGACAAAATAGATTTTATATTTATTTATGTATGTAAGTAAATACATAATATATAAATACATATTTCTTTGTATAAATACAAAATAGATTTTATATTTATGTATGTAAGTATGTATTTATTATGTTATGTTAGTCATACAATACGTCATTAGTTTTTTTTTTTCTAAAGATTTTTTATTTATTTGACAGAGAGAGAGATCACATGTAGGCAGAGAGGCAGGCAGAGAGAGGGGGAGAGGCAGGCAGAGAGTGGGGGAAGCAGGCTCCCCACTGAGCAGAGAGCCCGATGTGGGACTCAATTCCAGGACCCTGAGATCATGATCTGAGCTGAAGGCAGAGGCTTAACCCACTGAGCCACTCAGGTGCCCCCGTCATTAGTTTTTGATGATCCATTGTTTGCATGTAACACCCAGTGCTCCATGCAATACGTGACCTCCTTTATGCCCATCACTGGGCTCACTCATCCCCCCCTTCCCCTCTGAAACCCTCAGTTTGTTTCCTGAAGTCCATAGTGAGAGAGAATCTTAAGCCGACTCCACACCCAGCTTGGAGCCTGATATTGGGCTTGATATCAAGACCCTGAGACCATGACCTAAGCTGAAATCTAGAGTCAAACACTTAACTGACTGAGCCACCCAGGGGCCCCAGAAATTTTTTATTATTATTATTTTTTAAATTTTTACTTATTTATTTTTTTAAAGATTTTATTTATTTATTTGACAGACAGAGATCACAAGTAGGCAGAGAGACAGGCAGAGAGAGGAGGAAGCAGGCTCAATGCTGAGCAGAGAGCCTGATTCAGGGCTCGATCCCAGGACCCTGGGATCTTGACCCAAGCGGAAGGCAGAGGCTTTAACCCACTGAGCCACCCAGGCGCCCCACCAGGAATTTTTTAGATGAGAAAATCAAGTGAGACTTTCTTTTCTTGTGAGAATACCTGTATAACTTGAATCTTAAACTACAGAATGGACTACTGATATTTTGGTTTCCAATCTGCTAGATAAAAAACTAAAAAATCAGCTCAGTTACATCAAAGAAATTAGTGGTTTTCAGTATATGTGCTGCCGAAGCAAACACGAAATTAGTGGTTTTCAGAATGTATAAGAAACTTCTACAGATACACATGAAACAGACAGAATTCTAGAAAAATGATCTAAGTTACAGATTGGAAATGCATATGAAAAGACACTCAATCTCACCACTAATCTGGAAAACTCAAACTAAAACAAGAAAGCACTTCACATGCATTAGAATGTCAAAAGTGAAAAAAATCATATAATGTCCTCTGGGAAGTGGGTTTGAGTGTAAGTTGTAATTATTTATAACCACTTTGGAAATAATTTAGCACTATTTTGTAAAGTTTAAAGGAAGCATACTATGAGATCAACAGTTCTATCTGTACACATACATTAGTTGAAATTAATTTTTGCATATTTACACGAAGACACATGTATAAGGATGTATATTGCAGTATTTTTGCAAAATAGTAAAAATGGAAATAAGGTACAGTGAGGTAATAGAAAACATATATTGGTTTCTGCCCCTGGTTGCTAGACCACAGCTCCTAAAACCCTCATAATTTCCTAAATGATAAGAGTGTTAGGAGCATCTCTTATTCTAGTATTTGTCTTTGACCCCAGTTCCTGAAACAGGGTACTAAATCCCTTGGAATTTCCTGGGTGAGAGGACTGTCTTTTGTTCTAATGAGGCTCCTGGATGGATCCTGGGTGGGAGCTGGTCACCAGAAAGACCAACTCATAATTAGAACCTTGGAATTTTCAGCCCCAACCCCTACCCCTGAGGTGGGAAAGGGACTAGAAATGGAGTTAATAATTGATCATACCTATGTGTGGAAGCCTCTATAAAATCCCACTAGTAAATGGTTTGGGGAGCTTCCACATGAGAGAACACATCCACAAATGGGAGGGTGACACACCCCAACTCCACGGGGACAGAAGGTCTTGTGCTTGGGACCCTCCTATAGACCTCCCCTTACATATCTCATCTGGTTGTTCATCTGTATCCTTCATCATACTGTTGGAAAACGAACTGTTTATCTGAGTTCTGTGAGCTGTTCTACAAGTAATCAAATCCGAGGGGGAGAAGGTTATAGGAACATCCAATTTGTAGTCAAGTGAGACAGGACCTACTATTCCCTACTGGGAACCTACTATTCGCTATTGGCATCTGAAGTAGGGGACAGTCTTGTGGGACTGAGTCCTTCATCTGTGGGATCTGATACAATTTTCAGGTAGGTAGGTCATAACTGAGTTAAACTGTAGGATACCCTTGGGTTCTGGTCGTTCCAAATGTTCTTTCTTAGCCCCCTACCCCATCAGGGTTTGCCTGTTCTTCTCTAGCACAAAGTGCCCCATCATAAGCTTTATCCTTACTAGGCAACCCCCAAAGAGCATACACAGCAAATTCTTCTACTTTTTTTTTTTTTTTTAAAGATTTTATTTATTTATTTGTTAGAGAGAGAGAGAGAGCGAGCACAGGCAGACAGAGTGGCAGGCAGAGGCAGAGGGAGAAGCAGGCTCCCTGCCGAGCAAGGAGCCCGATGTGGGACTCGATCCCAGGATGCTGGGATCATGACCTGAGCCGAAGGCAGCCGCTTAACCAACTGAGCCACCCAGGTGTCCCGCAAATTCTTCTTTTTAAAAAAATTTTCATTTTTGAAATATAGTTGACATACAATGTTATGTTAGTTCCAGGTGTACAACATAGGGATTCAACAACTCTCTATGTTATGTAATGTTCACCATAGTAAGTGTAGTCCCCATTGTTCACCACACAGTTATTTTCATCCCTGTGACTTTTTCATACCTGGAATGTTTTGTTTTATTTTTATTATTATTTAAATTTATTATTTTTTTAAAAGGTTCTATTTATTTATTTGAGAAAGAGAGTGTGGGTCCAGAAGCGGGGTGGGGAAGAGACAGAGTGAGAGCAGACTCCCTGCTAAGCACAGAGCACAGAGCCTGACGTGGGGCTCAATCCCAGGACCCTGAGATCATGACCTGAGCTGAAGTCAGACACTTAACTGCCTGAGCCACGCAGGTGCCCCCATACCTGGAAGTTTGTACCTCTTAATCCTCTTCACCGATCCTGCCAACAGCTTGTTCCCTGTGTTTGTGAGTCTTTTTGGTTTGTTTTTTAGATTCTGCAAATAAATGCAATCATATGGTTTTTGTCTTTCTCATAGCAAATTCTTGTCCTGAATCCGCTTTCTTTTCCTTCTTTTCTATCCTCTTTTTAGTTGTCCCATAATCCACCAAAATTTATACAAAACCCTGATGTCCTGTAACTTATGTTTAATGACTATTTCCTACCATCTCTCAAAGAGAAAGCGCAAATCTGTAATTCACATTTGAAATCTCACTTTCCTTTTCTTCTGCTGCCTTAAGGCCACCCATTCCCTTCACCTTCTCCCAGCCTGTCATTTTTGGGGATATGTCTCCACTGTACTCTCTGCATTTCCAGGGAGAGTCTGTAATTTGTTAAAATCTCTTGGATTTGACTGGTTGCTTTGGTTCTAAGGTTGGGAGGCCAAAATGGTTTATTCAAGAATAAAAGCTTCTTTGAAGTTAGGGACATGAAGAATCTTTGCAACATGCTTTTCAAAGCATCTGGGTGTATACTCCTGAGCTCATGGAAATGAGGAAGGAAAAGAAAGAGACTTCCACCAGCTGAGATGGCCTTAAGAGTTCTGCTCCTTATCACATCAGCACACTCTCCCTTAGCTGGACTTTTCTGAAAAAGCATTTCACAACATTTGCCACTTTATAACTCAACAAGTGTGTTATTTCCTGTCAGTTTAACTTCTCCAAACTTTTGCTTAACAATAGCCAGAAATTCTCAGAAACAGGAGGATAGTGCAACCCTGCTCTTCCTCATCACCATCCTGTTACCTCCCTAAAGTTCCTGAAACAATACAAATGGTGAGCTCTTAACAGAGGCCAGAAGTGGGGACAAGGCCCGGCTTTTCCTACATGGCCCTGCCGAATGGCATCCCTCCATTTCTTTGTCCTGCCAGCACTCATGAGTCTATTCTTTGACAGACTCTGTATTAGTGTATTTCTCTTTGTGGCTGACATTTCCTAAATTTTTTTCAGCAGGCTATGCTCTCTATCTAGTGGCTGCTGGAGAAAAAAAAAAAATGGTGCTGGGCTGTGACAACTGCTGGGTCAACCAGGCCAAGGAAAAGGAGGTGATGTCCTTGGAAGAAGGCAGACCTCTCCCACTGCCAGGTTGGACTGGGTCTCTAAGTACAAACAGATATCTTATTTTCTGTTTTGGATTTGGAAGTCATCTCTTGAGATAAGCAAGAAGAGATCCTTCCTAGCTTACCAACTTGGTGATTCTGCCTGAATTCTTGTAAATGACAACTTTATTTTTTTTTAAAGATTTTATTTATTTATTTGTTAGAGAGAGAGAACGAGCACAGGCAGACAGAGAGGCAGGCAGAGGCAGAGGGAGAAGCAGGCTCCCTGCCGGGCAAGGAGCCCAATGTGGGACTCGATCCCAGGATGCTGGGATCATGACCCGAGCTGAAGGCAGCTGCTTAACCAACTGAGCCACCCAGGCGTCCCGACAACTTTGTTTATTAATGGAATCATGCATCTGAGAGTGAAAAGCCTCATTTTGTCCAACTTTCTGATTTTCAGATGAGAAAAGATGCCCAGAGACATTAAAAGATATCCCCAATAACAGTAATATTATTTAAATTACATAGCTCAAAAGCGCTATGGCCTGCACTGTACAGAAGAGGAAATGGACAATCAGAGCGATGAGGTTGCTTGGCCCAGGACAGCACAGAGTCAGTAATGGAGACTGGACGTGAGGCCAGGTCTCCTGATTCCCACTATGATGCTCTTTGACAGACATGACAGCCTCTGGGCATGGGGGTGGGCTTTGGAAAGAGTGAAGTCTGCTGCCCAGAGTCCCACTTTACTTTTTTGTCTATACTTGGTGATCCAGAACAGTACTAGAAGTGCACATGCAATTAACAAATTCAACTGTATTTATTTGCTCTACATTGGTGAAGCACATGGTATGCAATTCAGAGGACACAAAGGGGCAGACAGTGAAAAAATTCTCCCTCATGTTCCTGTCCCCTATCTGGTTTCCCTCCTCAACTTCTTGTGTGTCCTTTCAGATATATTCATGCTTAGATACATACAAATTTATACATTTTTAAGAAAGATGTTATTTATTTATTTGACAGACAAATCACAAGTAGGCTGAGAGGCAGGCAGAGAGAGAGGTGGGAGGAAGCAGGCTCCCTGCTGAGCAGAGACCCCGATGCCGGGCTCAATCCCAGGACTCCGAGATCATGACCTGAGCCGAAGGCAGAGGCCCAACCCACTGAGCCACCCAGGCACCCACATTTATACATTTTTAATAAAAAATGGAAGCATACCGTACTCAGTTCTCCATTTTGCATTTTAAAAAATTTGATATATTTTGGGTATCGCCCTTATCAATGCAGATAGAGCTGCCTCCTTTTTACTGGCTGCAAGTATCCACTGAAAGGAGGTACTCTAATTTGCTTATCCAGTCCACTCTTTTTTTTTTTTTTAAGATTTTATTTATTTATTTGTTATAGAGAGAGAGAAAGCGAGCACAGGCAGACAGAGTGGTAGGCAGAGGCAGAGGAGAAGCAGGCTCCCTGCCGAGCAAGGAGCCTGATGTGGGACTCGATCCCAGGACGCTGGGATCATGACCTGAGCCGAAGGCAGCTGCTTAACCAACTGAGCCACCCAGATGTCCCTTATCCAGTCCACTCTTGATGGACATCAAGGTGGTTTCCATTTTTAGGCTGTTGGTACGAAGAATATACTATCCGTGTCTTTGTGTGCGTTTCCTAGAATACTCAGAAGAGACTGGCAATCTACAGCCTGTGGGCCAATTTCAAACTGCCATTTATTCTTGTAAATAAAGTTTTATTGGGTGGTAGCCACGCCTGTTTGTTTACATATTGTCTGTGGCTGCTTTCATGCTGTAATAGCAGACCTGAGTATTTGCAACGGAAATACGTGGCCTGAAAAGAAAATGGGATGCCTGGCTGGCTCAGCCCATTAAGTGTCTGTCTTCTGGTTAGGGAATGGTCCCAAGGTCCTGGGATTGAATCCCATGTCAGGGTCCCTGCTCAGGGGGGAGCCTGTTTCTCCCCCTGCCTGCAGCTCCCCCTGCCTGCGCTCTCTCACTCTCTCTTTGACAAATAAATAAAATCTTTAAAAAAGTACATGGCCTGGAACCCCAAAATATTTACTACCTGGCCCTTAAGAAAAGATTTTATTTACTTGAGAGAGAGAGAGAGAGAGAGCACGCACACAGGAGCACGAGCTGCAGCCCTCCATCCAAGGACCCTGAGTTCATGATCTGAGCCAAAGGCAGACGCTTAACTGATTGAGCCACCCAGGTGCCCCACCTGGCCCTTTAAAAAAAAGTTTTGCTGGACTCCCATCTATAGGACAAATTCCT
This sequence comes from Taxidea taxus jeffersonii, assembly GCA_003697995.1. Taxonomy (NCBI): domain Eukaryota; kingdom Metazoa; phylum Chordata; class Mammalia; order Carnivora; family Mustelidae; genus Taxidea; species Taxidea taxus. The sequence goes on along the minus strand of ML103769.1, from coordinate 24,138 downwards.
ATTAGTGAAATTGTTGGGTTAAGAGTTTCACATTTCACACTTGACAGTTAGTGGCCCCATTCTCTTCATAGAGGTTGGACTTGTTTATTCTCCCACCGACAGCGTGTTTTTCCATGTTCACACCAATGTAGTTCACTGGACATTTTCACCTTTGCCGGTCTAATAGGTAGAAAAAAAATATTTCTCTGGATTTGTTTTGCATTTGTCTGATTTTGAGTGAAACCAAGCATCGTTTTCTGGTTGGAGAAGGGTGACGCTGAGGGAAAGAGAAACAAATGCGAAGTAAATTATGGGTCTCAATTCTTTGATGGAACGGAACTCACATCACTGAATAAACCCAGCAGAGACCCTACTGCCACTATCCCCAGACCCCACAGCCCATCTCTTCTCTCCTGCCCAGAAAATGGATTCTGAGCAGCACCTGCTTCCTCATGCTGCTCTGCCCTGGGTTTACTCACCATGCATGCTGTGAGCAGCTGTTAGATGGGAAAAGTAAGTTCTGGTTTCAATCTTGGAAAAGTGGAACTGAGACTGTGGGAAATTCCTGCACCCAGGAGGCTCTTCAGAAGGTGCAGGTCAGCCTCAAAGAAATGCCACAACAAGCACTACCCAGGGTGGGAGTGGGGAAGCAAATCCGCCTTCCTCTCTCCCTCCCTCCCTCCTTCCTTCCTTCCTTCCTTCTTTCCTTCCTCTCTCTCTTCCTCTCCCTTTCTTCCTTCCTCCCTCTCTTTCTTTCTTCCTTCCTCCCTCTCTTTCTTTCTTTCTTTCTCTCTTTCTTTCTCCATGCCCAACATGGGGCTTGAACTCATGATCCTGAGATTATGAGTACTCTACTGACCGAGCCAGCCAGGTGCCCAGATCCACCTTTCAGTTGGGGATGCAGAGAGGAAAGTTCTTCTTGCCCCCTTGTGGGTTTAGACTGTGCTGTTGGGAATGGGTGTTGGCTGCCAGGAGCCATGTGTGAGACACAGCAAGGGGCTGGGCCTTGCTGTGTCTCACACAGCCTCAGGAGGCATCTGTTTCTCTCACTGGCAGGGAGGAAAGCAGTCAGGCCCAGTGTTTGAGGGTCCAAGTTCATTTGGACACTTGTTCATTAGGTGAGCATTTGTAGCTCCTACTTTTGTTGCTGTTTAGCATGGAGAAGGGTCCTTGGTTGGGTGCTAAGGTGCTCTGGCTGAGGGGATTGACGGATGCAAGGGCCAGGGACCAGCTGAGTCTTTGTAGCTTGTCAAATTTGGAGATAAGTTGCCTTGAGAATAAAGCTTTAATCCAAAAAGATAGCAAAGGACTACCCTTTTATAGGTGGTGAAGCTGAAGAAAAGGCTCCTCAAAAAAAAAAAAAAAAAAAAGGAAAAAGAAAAGGCTCATCAGCAGGAACTAAATCCTTAAACTGTGGCAGGGCTGTAATCACATTTCAGTGTGGAAAAATGAGACTTTTAAGTTCCTGGAGAGGAACTTTTGGAAATGACTGTGCTGGAAATGGGCCAAATTAATGATGGTAAATCCATTTAATGGAGTAGTATGTGGCTGTTAAGAGTGTGGTGGATCCGTGTGTACAGATAGGGAATCTTTTCCAAGAAATCAGTAATTGGAAACCTCGAGAGGAGGGGGGGTCATGAAGCGCTGGGCATTGGGACTTCGAGAAGCAAAGAATGAGACAGGGATTCTTGTGCTTTGAGGAGGGGTGCTCGCAGGAGGAGGGGAGTGTGTGTGTGGCAGGACGGAGTGGGAGCAGGGCAAGGGAAAAAGCTAAGCAAGGCCTCTGTGAGCATCAGCTTTAGCCTGATCCGGCAGGGAGCACAGGGGCGTGAGTTGTCCTGCTCGGTTGTCCACTCTCTTACCCCGTCTTGGCTGCAGTGCATCCTAGGCTGGAGTGGGGAGTGGGGGAGGGGGGATCCTCTGCGGAAAAGGGCAAGTGTGAAGCCTTCGTGACCTCGCTTACAGCAGCCGGGCGATGGGTTCTCTGGCTTTCCCGGACATCTGGGCAGAGCTCCAGCGGTACCCGCTGCGGCCAAGTCGCCACCATTTGTGGGGCAGGGGAGAGATGCCTATGAATGGGCTCATATGCATGGGGAGTAAGAGCGGAGGCTCTTACCTGGAGCCCGTGGAACCCCAACCGCTTCAGAGACAGAACCGTATTTCATTAGAATTGGCTTCTTTTTTATCCTCTGTATTTTATTTTACATATTTTCTGACCTTATCCATAGGCTCCATCACACCTCGATTGAGTGCGTGGTGCGCGCCCAAGAATAAAGAGATGCAACAAGGCAGTACAGCGCTTGCTTTGCGGGGAGAGGCGAGAGGTGGGTACGCAGGGGCGGGGCTCAGGAGTGGCGGAGAGACTTCTCATTCTTTGCATACCCTTTTGTACTGTTGGCGTTTTCGCTCTGTGCGTTAATTATATTTTAAAAAGATAGGGGAAAAATGACAGAAAATGTATTTTAGAAAGTTACCTACTTCTCCAACGAACTAGGAGGAAAAAAGAAGGAAGAGCAGATATGGGGGAAGTATCCCCAAATGAGCCTGATTATTCCTGGGTTTTCTTTTTTACTCTCATTTCTTGGGGTGCCTTTTCTGTTTTATACCACTTCTCCGACTGCTTGCTTTCCTCTTCAAAAAGTCCTGTCTCTCTAATGCTTGCAATTTTGAAGCTGTTTTGGCACACTTGGATGGAACCTGCATGATTATCTTTTATTAATTTTTGCCCAAGTCATAACTGAACGATAACTAAAGTGTGACGTCCTTTTTTAGCATATATACCTCTACTTGCCAAATAGACCACTTTAGTCTGCATGATTTTTGTGGGTCAAAAGCATGCCTTTAGATGGAGAATGTATTTCTGTGATGAGAATAAATTTGGGAGGGAGTTTCATGCTCAAGATGGAGGTTTTTAATCAGAACACATTTGAGGACATTAGATGTCTCCTTTATTCACAATATATTTCCAAAGAGTCAAGATTTACTAAATTCTACCTCTCAGGATTTTAAAATGAATGTGCACTCTCCACCACTTTTGTTGCCAAGGGAGCTCACATCTGCCCTGGAAAATCTTCCTGTGGAGCGATGTCAGCAGAGATAAATGAATGAGTGCATGCGGTTCTATAATAATAGTGCAATTTGGCTAAGGGGTGACATCATCTTTTCACTGTTGTATCTGCCAGTCTAAGTAGTAATAAGTCCAGCTGAGCTAGAGAATGAATTACAGGGAGAGTAGATGGGCAAGGTGAGATGAAACATAAAAAATGGAGTAGAAAATTAATTTTAAAAAGAATTCAATCCACAATATATTTTTTCTTATGTATGGCTCTGATTTAATTATACATCATAATCTGCCATCATTCTGGATTATGTGGAAGGATGCAAGTCTTCTTCCCTAATGGATGTTTTTCTATGTATACACATGGGTATCGCCAGAGTGTAAATAGGGATGTTGGAATTGATTTTAGTCTTTAAAGGGCACATTAAATGCTGGAAGATAAAATGCCTTTATCAGTTCAGTCCACGCACTGTGATTCCACATGCCTCTGGTAACACTTGAAGAAGGGTTTGCTGGGTTTTATTTGGATATCGAGAGAAGAATATCACTATCCTTCATGCTGATGAGCCCCGGTCATGGTTTGTTTCTGGCAAGGAGCAGTATATGACTCTCTATTGGTTCTTGGAGTTCTGGATTAGTATTTACTCATTGCCTTTTTTTTTCTTCTTAAGTAACAGCTTTATTGAGATAGAATTCACATACTAAAATATTGCTCCTGTCCTCTAATGCCCACAGGCACTGGATGATGTATTTCTGCGAAGGCATTGATGGTGGCTATGAGGAATAAATCCTGCAGATGGATCAAATCAAAACATCAGATTTCAAGGCTGAATAAAGGAGTCCTGAAAAGGAGGGAGAAACAGAAATGAAGGACAAGAATGAGCAATTGGTTATTGAAAAGAAAATCTTCTGCTGTTTGAATAAAGAGCGAAGAGCTTTCATTGTTGGCTCCCCACATGGCTTTATCTTTTTCAAGCAGCAAGTTGCAAGATCAAGAAAGTAGAAGGAACTTAAACTTGAACTAATTAGTAGTAATGAAAATGTATGAAACATCAACAACGAATTTCCTAGGCAATTTCATTTCCAAAGCACATTTGCATGTATCACAGGTAAAATGTTTTCCACAAACACCATTTTTAAGTTAGGATTTTATTTGCAAAAGCAATTTTTGTGGCCTAAGGAAGAAACAGCTCATTGAAACAGAACTTTGCTGATTTGGTTTCAAAGAATTTTTTTTTAAAGATTTTATTTATTTATTACAGACAGAGATCACAAGTAGGCAGAGAGGCAGGTAGAGAGAGAGGAGGAAGCAGGCTCCCTGCTGAGCAGAGAGCCCGATGTGGGGCTCGATCCCAGGACTCTGGGATCATGACCTGAGCCGAAGGCAGAGGCTCTAACCCACTGAGCCACCCAGGCGACCCTGGTTTCAAAGAATTCTATGATTTGAAGAATTCTGTGGAACATAGGGGTTCAGAAGTTCCTGAACTCAGAATAAGCATATCTGGTAATGAAAATGTTCTTTTGGTCCAGCATTATGTTTATGCTTTAAAAGCATTATTATGCTAGGAATAGGCAGAAGCTGAAAAGAGGAAGTAAGTAGGACAATACTTTGTGTTTGAATAGGCTTGATACTCTCCAAAATATTTAGACCCCGTCAAAAAACCTGGTAGCAAGTATTATCCTCATTTTACTGATGAGAAGCATGCTTCTAAGAAAATTCTTTTACAGTAGACAGAAAATTCAACTCAAAGTGGCCTAAGCAATAAAAGGTATGTGTCTTTCCGTGTGAGTGTGTCTGTGTCTGTGTGTGTGTGTTTTTGGCTCGCAGAATTGAAAAGTCCAGAGCAGGAACCAACTTTGATACCATCAGGGGCCAATTTCTCTAGATGGCTCCCAGTTCTGTTTTCCTAAAATACAGTTTTCTTCTAAGACAGGCTTTCCTCTTGAGGTTGCCAGATAGCTCTAAATCAAGTTAAAAAAAAAAAGAAAAAAGAAAAAAGAAAAAAAAAAGAGTACCTCTGTCTCACAGTCCCAACAGAGTCTAGTGATTGTGTCTCATTGGCTGTGATTGGATCACATGTTCATCCCTGAACTTATCACTGTGGCCAGAAGGATGCTGTCTGTCCTCTGATTCACCAGGCTATAGATGATAACTCCCCACCTGAATGCATGGAGTGGGGGCCAGACAGCTTTCCACAGGTGAAGAGAGGTATTCACCCAGTTTTATTGAGATATAATTGATAGATAACATTGTGTAAGTTAAAATTACCTAATTTCATGTCTCCAGGGTAGGCTGATCGAATGTTAATCCGATATTGACATGATATAACTTTTTTTTTGGCAACTGGGTTCTAAACTTTTGAGAGTAAGGGTTATAGTTTGATAGTTTCTGTGTCTTTGTGCACAGTGTTTAGCATGCTCATTTTCCTTTAGTCAAAATTCAGGAGATACTTAATTGAGTTATTGAAATAGTTTTCCTAGTGAGATTATTAAGTTAACTTGTACACTGCTATGGGAACAGCTGTGTATTGATTCCTTATCCATCATGCTGAAAGAGGGGAGGGGAGGATGGAGAATCCATTTTTTTTTAAAGGTTTTATTTATTCATTTGACAGATAGAGAGATCACAAGTAGGCAGAGAGGCAGGCAGAGAGAGAGAGGGGGAAGCAGGCTCCCTGCTGAGCAGAGAGCCCAATGCGGGACTCGATCCCAGGACCCTGAGATCATGACCTGAGCCGAAGGCAGCGGCTTAACCCACTGAGCCACCCAGGCGCCCCAGAGAATCCGTTTTTATAAAGATTTCCAGGTGATTCTCTTCAGGGCATTAAAAAAATTTGGTTCAAGATTTCAGCATGTAAATATCAGAAAGCTGGTTGACTGACATAGAATGCTTCAGCATATCACAAACAGCCAAGGAAGTGAAGTTGTAGTCAACACTCTTTAGAAATCTCTTGCAAGAGCACCTGGATGGCTCAGTCGTTAAGCATCTGCCTTCAGCTCAGGTTGTGATCCCAAGGTTGTGGGATCGAGGCCCATGTCTGGCTCCTTGCTCAGCGGGAAGCCTGCTTCTCCCTCTCCCATTCCCCCTGCTTGTGTTCCCTCTCTGTGTCTCTATCTGTCAAATAAATAAATACAATCTTAAAAAAAAAATCTCTTGCAAGAGAAGACCTACAACTGTAAAAACTCAAAAAGAATGAAATCAACAAGAATTAAAATGGAAGAGAAAGACTTTGGTTAAATTGTGATGTTTGGGTTGCCTATCACTACATAACAGATTGCTCCAAAACAGAGGGTCTTAAAACAATAGTCATTTATTACTTCTCATTCCATGGGTTGCCTGGGCAAAGCTGGCTGGTTTCTCAGCTCCATTTGGTATAACTGCAGTCACTCATAGAGCTGCTTTCACCTGGGAGTTCGGCCAGGGCCACAACACCTGAGAAGGCCTTTTACAGTTGAAAGTTTCTATCCTTGTGACATCTCATCGTCTAGTAGTCTGGCCCTCACTCCTTTGCAGGATGATGGCTGTCTTCCAAGAGGAGAAGCAGAAGCCAGTTCTCTTAAGTGGGCTCAGCAGTGTCAGGACATCACTATGGCTACCTCTATTGGACAAGCCAGAGGATAGGGTCATTCCAGATTCTAGAGTGAAGGAAGGAAAGTAGACTCTGCCTCTCAGTGTCAGGAGTGTGCAGAGGAAGGGGAAGAATTGCTGGTGGCCCTATTTGGGTACTTTCTACCATTTTATTTATAGTTACATCTGGCACACATAGTAAGAAGTGGCGATGCCTTTGGGCCTTCTAAACTTAAGCCTAAAAACAACTATAGGATCCATGCAATGGGGTGCCATCCAGAAATAAAGAGGAATGAAATATTGATATGTGCTACACCACAGATCTACCCAAAAACATCATGTCAAGTAGAAGAAGCCAGACACCAAAGACCATGTATTGTGTGATTCCATTTGTCTCAAATGTCCAGAAAATGCACCTCTAAGGAGAAAGAAAAGTATATTAGTGGGTTCCTGGAGGTAAGAATGAGGATTAATTTTAAATGGCCATGAGAAGTCTTACTGGGATCATAAAAATGCTCTGAAACTAGATTATGGTTATGGCTACCTAATTCAGGAAATTTACTGAAAAATCACTGAATTATACGAGTGAATCTCATGATATATAAATTATAAGCCAATGAAGTTGTTAAGAAAATGCAGAAGGGTGGTCTTTAATTCAGGAGACATGTTCCTGGAGGCTTTGCATCCTTAAGATCTTCAAAGTTGAAGGGTAGTTCCGCCACAGGAATAAGTTTTAAGTGGAGGACATGTATTCACAAAGTGTAAAATCCCACACCTATTTTAGCTATTTTTGCTTCAGGTGCTTTTTGTTTACTTAGCCTTCGATTGTTCACATAATACTCTCTCTTAATTTAACAATAAGGTATATCGAAGTTGGTATCTGGGCTTCTTCCCTAGCTTTTTGTGCTGTACAAACTCCTAGTCCAAAGCAACTAATTTTCCAGTGAGTTTTTCAGACCATCACTTAAGTAAACACCTGCATGACATTGTTAAAGCCTACTCAAAAGATTTTGATTCTTTTAAAAAAGACTTATTTATTTTGCAAGAGACAGAAAGAGAGAAAGCACACAAGCAGAAGGGGCAGAGGGAGAGGGAGAAAGAGAAATCTTAAGCAGACCGCCCACTGAGTGCAGAGCCCAACTTGGGGCTCCATTTCAGGACCCTGAGATTAAGACCTGAGCCAAAATCAAGAGTCAAACACTTAATCAATCAAGCCCCCCAGGTGCCCCAGAAGATTTAAATTCTTAACAACTGTCACATTTAAAGTGAGAGTATAATGGTTACTGAAGCCAATAGTGGACGTTTGGATGTACACTAGTGATAGCTTCTGTTGATCAAAGACAGCAGGTGTTTCTGTTAATCAGTTGAAGTGACACCTCCCTATGACATTAACCAATGCATAGTTTGCAAGTCACTCAGCTTGTCCATCTTGAAATTTTGTAAACTTTGACAAATTTTTACATATAAGGAGAGTTCATATTGTTTAAAATTGTTGCACTAGGGGCGCCTGGGTGGCTCAGTGGGTTAAAGCCTCTGCTTTCGGCTCAGGTCATGGTCCCAGGGTCCTGGGATTGAGCCCCGCATTGGGTTCTCTGCTCAGCGGGGAGCCTGCTTCCTCCTCTCTCTCTGCCTGCCTACTTGTGATCTTTGTCTGTCAAATAAATAAATAAAATCTTCAAAAAAATTGTTGCACTATTTGAAATACTTCAAATTCACAGGAAATGCAAATACATCAGGTTACAGAATTGGTGATGGTGAGAACCTGCCAGCCGGGCCCTCCCCTCCCCACCATGTTATTGCGATGGGAAAAACCTCAACATTCAGCATGTGCATTCCAGATGGCTCATGAGCCCTTAGTATTTGCTTCTGTTCAATTTGTAAGGAGTTTGTGTTCCATGAATTTGCATTAAGTTTCAGGTTAGATTCAATAATCCTAAATACCAAACGAAATGCTGTCTGATCCATTCAGCCTCTGAATCTTGTCGGAAACTCCAAAATTGGCTTGGGTTTTCTTCAAGGATTTATGAATCTGGGCTGAATTTGAGGTTCATAAAAGGACTCAGCCAGAGTTGCTTTAGTCTGGAATTTCAAAAGAAGTGTTTTGCACATTTCCAATACACATCAAACAAGTTGTCAACGTCTGCTGGGTTTATGTCCTGCTCTTCCTAAATACTGGACTACCCATTTTGGATCTTCATTTCTTTATTATTGTTATGGGTTGAATTGTGTCACCACCCCCTTCCACTTATATATTGAAGTCCTGACCCCCACAGCCTCAGAATGTGACCTCATTTGGAGATAGGTTTTATACAGGTATTCAAGTTAAAATGAGTTCCTTAGGGTGGGCGCTAACCCAATATGACTGGTGTCCTTATGAAAAGGGGGGAATTTGGATACAGAGATATGCACATGGGGAGAACATATGTAAATATCAAGGCAGAGATCAGGTGGATGTGTCTAGAAGCCAAGGAATGCCAAAGATTGCTTGCAAACCACCAGCAGCCAGGGAGAGAACTGGAACATATTCTTCCTTCCAGCTGGAACCAACCCTGCTGACACCCAGACCTCGGACTTGAAGCCTCCAGAACTGTGTGATGATAAACTTCTGTGGTTTAAATCACTCAGAATGTGGTACTTGGTTACAACATCTCTAGCAAACTAATAACATTGGTAAAATAAGAAGATAGACAAGTGTTTTGGAGCCTGACCAAATCCTTTCGGTGCATTATGTCAGTTGATTTTCAACAGAAAACCCAGAAAGGTAGGCATCCATTTCATCGTCCCCACAAGGAAATGAAGGCTGAGCGGCTGGGCCAAGACCGCACAGCTCATTTCCTTGGCTGATGCTGGGACACAGATGGCCTCATTCCTAGTTCAGTCCTCTGGTGCTTGTTAGTGGCAGAGTTTGGGAATCAAAGACAGGATTAACAGAGATTATCTTAATCTACAATATTAGGAGTTGGATGAGATAATAGCATGTATGTTACTTTCTATGTGTCAGGCACTATCTTAGGCCTTACCAAATTAACTCTCTCATTTACTTCTCATAACAACCCTGTGAAATAAGCGTTATTATTTCCATTGCATAGGAAAGAAAAGTGAGACACGGAGAGATTATGTAATGAAGGAAATGTTTTCGTTCATGTGAATGAGCTCCTAGGAAGGGGGTGGAAATTTGCCTAATTTCTTTCTCTGATGATTTTATTTTAATATATTTTTATCTATATATTATATCTCAAGCATATATCATATATCATATACACATATGTATATGTGTACCAATTGTTTAAAAAAACCAAGAGACTTTACAAAATACCAGGTTCATTATTTTAGTATTTCCAGAGTGCCTTCTAAATTTTTTTCCATTCGCATGAAGAATCTTTACATAGGGTACTCATAACATATATAAAATTTGATATTCTGTTTTCTTTCCATTTAATATCACACTAATAGCATTTTACTTGTTCTAATGCAGTACATATCTGCTGTGATCATTTTAATTTTATTTTTTAAGTTTTTATTTACTAATCTTCACCCTCAGCATGGGGTTCGAACTCACCACCCTGACATTAAGAGTCAGAATGCTCTTCCAACTGAGCCAGTCAGGTGCCCCTGCTGTGATCCTTATTTTTTTTAAATTTTAAAGATTTTACTTATTTATTTGAGAGAGAGAGAGAGAGAGAAAGTGTGAGAACAAGTAGGGAGGGGAACAGAGGGAGAGGGAGAAGCAGACTCCCTACTGAGCACAGAGCCGGATACAGGGCTTCATCCCAGGACTTCAAGATCATGACCTGAGCCGAAGTCAGATGCTTAAACAACTGAGCCACCCAGGCATCCCATTGCTATGATTATTTTAATGAATACTTCAGAAATCCCCTGTAAAGCTGTAAAGGCTCTTCTTTGTGTAAGAATTGAAGAATAACCCAGCTGAAGTTGAGGAAAAGGTCAACATGCAATTTGAACAAGTTACCCACAATTTTATGTTTCTGTGCTTTGGTACTTAATGAGCAAACACTACTGATGTTGTTGAGAGCTATTGCTGCATAATTGATCACCCCAAACATAGTGTAAAACAGCAGACATTTTATTATGTTGAGGGAAACTGTGGGTCCAGAATTCAGAAAGCATATGATCAGCACAATGCACACAGCTTATTCTGTTCCATGATGTCTGGTGCCTCAGCTGGGAACGCTTGGGGAGTAGGGGCCAATTTGATGATGGTCTGAAATCATCCAAAGGCTTTTTCACTCACCTGTCTAAAGGGTGATGTTCACTATTGGCTGGGGCCTTGGCTGGAAACATCTAGAGCTTTCTTTTTTGTGCTTGGAACTTCCCCTAGCATGGCACTTTGGTTCCAAAAGCAAACATTCCAACAGAACCAGGCAGAAGCTATGAACTTCCTACGAACTAGTTTTGGAAGTACATAGCATCGCTTCCACCGTTCAGTCATAAACCCACCAATGTTAAGGAGGGAACACAGATTCCCTTATCTTGATGTGAGGAAAGTTAAAATCACATCAAAAACATGTATGATGGGAGTTATTGTTGTGGCTAGTTTTGAAAAATGAAACGTGCAACAAAGTTGATGAAGTAAAACCATTTGTGATTTGTGTTTACTTTTATAGCTCTTGTGAATAAATATACTTAAAAAGCAACAGTGCCTCTCTTTTTTAATAGTTTTTAAAATTTATTTATTTATTTATTTGTTTGATAGACAGCACAAGTAGGCAGAGAGGCAGGCAGAGAGGCAGGGGAAGCAGGCTTCCTGCTGAACAGAGAGCCCGATGCGGGGCTCGGATCCCAGGACCCTGGGATCATGACCTGAGCCCAAGGCAGAGGCTTTAACCCACTGAGCCACCCAGGTACCCCAACAGTGCCTCTCTTTAATCTAGATTGGCAAAATGTGTCTTATTTGATATATTTTACCCCTAATGGATAGTTGCTGAAAGAATGAACTAATCCTGGTTTCCCTACCAACATTTATGACCTTGGACAAGTGACCTTTCTCTTTCCCTCTGTTTTAAAATTCCAGTATAGTTAACATACAGTATTATATTAGTTTCAGGTGTACAACATAGTGATTCAGCGCTTCTATATATTACTTAGTGCTCATCAAGTTAAGTCTACACTTAATCCCTTTCATCTATTTCATCCATCCTCCTCACCCATCTCCCCTCCGAAAACAAGTGGCCTCTCTTGACTTCAAGTCCCTCATCTGTAATAATTGAACCTACCTCACTGGGCTGTTGTAAGGGTTAAATACATTAATGCCAGTAAAGCAATTAGAACAATACCTGGTTTGGCTTATAGTCAGCACTCCATAAACAAACAATAACTGTTATTGTCATTATTGTGGTCCAAGTATGGATGGCTTTTATAACGTTTTTATTAACATAAAATGTTTTATTTGCTTCAGGGGTACAGGTCTGTGAATCATCAGGCTTACACATTTCACAGCACTCACCATAGCACACACCCTCCCCAATGTCCATAACCCAGCGACTCTATCCCTCCCCTCATATCCCCCAGCAACCCTTAGTTTGTTTCCTGGGATTAAGAGTCTCTCTTGGTTTGTCTCCCTCCCTGGTCCCATCTTGTTTCATTTTTTTCCCTTCCCTACCCCTACCCCCCCTGCAACACCCCACCCTACCTCTCAAATTGCTTATAACAGAGAGATCATATGATAATTGTCTTTCTCTGATTGACTTATTTCACTTAGCATAATACCCTCTAGTTCTGTCCATGTTGTTGCAAATGCAAGATTTCGTTTCTTTTGATGGCTGCATAGTATTCCATTGTCTATATATACCACATCTTCTTTATCTACTCATTTGTTGATTGACATCTAGGCTCTTTCCATAGTTTGGCTATTGTGGACATTGCTGCTATAAACATTCAGATGCATGTGCCCTTTCAGATCACTACATTTGTATCTTTAGGGTAAATACCCAATAGTGCGATTGCTGGGTCCTAGGGTAGTTCTATTTTCAACTTTTTGAGGAACCTCCATACTGTCTTCCAGAGTGGCTGCACCAGCTTACATTCCCACTAACAGTGTAGGAGGGTCCCCCTTTCTCTGCATCCTTGCCAACATCTATCATTTCCTGACTTGTTAATTTTAGCCATTCTGACTGGTGTGAGGTGGTATCTCATTGTGGTTTTGATTTGTATTTCCCTGATACCGAGTGATGTGGAGCACTTTTTCATGTGTCTGTTGGCCATTTGGATGTCGCCTTTGCCGAAATGTCTGTTCATGTCTTCTGCCCATTTCTTGATTGGATTATTTGTTCTTTGAGTGTTGAGTTTGATAAGTTCTTTATAGATTTTGGATACTAGCCTTTTTATCTGATATGTCATTTGCAAATATCTTCTCCCATTCTGTCAGTTGTCTTTTGGTTTTGTTGACTGTTTCCTTTGCTGTGCAAAAGCTTTTGATCTTGATGAAGTCCCAATAGTTCATTTTTGCCCTTGCTTCCCTTACCTTTGGTGATGTTTCTAGGAAAAAGTCACTGTGGCTGAGGTCGAGGTTGCTGCCTGTGTTATTCTCAAGGATTTTGATGGATTCCTGTCTCACATTGAGGTCTTTCATCCATTTTGAGTCTATTTTCATGTGTGGTGTAAGGAAATGGTCCAGTTTCATTTTTCTGCATGTGGCTGTCCAATTTTCCCAACACAATTTGTTGAAGAGACTGTCTTTTTCCCATTGGACATTCTTTCCTGCTTTGTCGAAGATTAGTTGACCATAGAGTTGAGGGTCCATTTCTGGACCGTCTCTTCTGTTCCATTGATCTATGTGTCTGTTTTTGTGCCTGTACTGTACTGTCTTGATGATGACAGCTTTGTAATAGAACTTGAAGTATGGAATTGTGATGCTGCCAACTTTGGTTTTCTTTTTCAACATTCCTCTGGCTATTCGGGGTCTTTTCTGTTTCTATATACATTTTAGGATTATTTGTTCCATTTCGTTGACAAAAGTTGATGGTATTTTGATAGGGATTGTGTTAAATGTGTAGATTGCTTTAGGTAGCGTAGACATTTTCACAACATTTGTTCTTCCAATCTATGAGCATGGGATGTTTTTCCATTTCTTTGTGTCTTCCTCAGTTTTTTTCATGAGTACTTTATAGTTTTCTGAGTACAGATTCTTTGCCTCTTTGATTAGATTTATTCCTAGGTATCTTATGGTTTGGGGTGCAATTGTAAATAGGATCAACTCCTTAATTTCTCTTTCTTCTGTCTTGCTATTGGTGTATAGAAATACAGCTGATTTCTGAGCATTGATTTTATATCCTGACATTTTACTGAATTCCTGTATGAGTTCTAGCAGTTTTGGGGTGGAGTCTTTTAGGTTTTCCACTAATGTATCATATCATCTGTAAAGAGTGAGAGTTTGACTTCTTTGCTGATTTGTATGCCTCTTATTTCTTTTTGTTGTCTGATGGCTGAGCCTAGGACTTCTAGTACTATGTTGAATAGCAGTGGTGATAGTGGACAACCCTGCTGTGTTCCTGACCTTAAGGGAAAAGCTCTCAGCTTTTCCATATTTTTTTTTAAAGATTTTATTTATTTATTTGTTAGAGAGAGAGCATGAGCACAGGCAGACAGAGAAGCAGGCAGAGGCAGAGGGAGAAGCAGGCTCCCTGCCAAGCAAGGAGCCCGATGTGGGACTTGATCGCAGGACGCTGGGATCATGACCTGAGCCGAAGGCAGCCGCTTAACCAACTGAGCCACCCAGGCGTCCCTCAGCTTTTCCATATTGAGAATAATATTCACTGTGGGTTTTTCATAGATGGCTTTGATGATATTGAGGTAGGTACCCTCAATCCCAACATTGTGAAGTGTTTTGATCAAGAAAGGATACTGTATTTCGTCAAATGCTTTTTCGGCATCTATTAAGAGTATCATATGGTTCTTGTTGTTTCTTTTATTAATGTAATGTATCACATTGATTGATTTGTGGATGTTGAACCAACCTTGCAGTCCAGGAATAAATCCCACTTGGTCTTGGTGAATAATCCTTTTAATGTACTGTTGGATACTAATGGCTAGTATTTTGGTGAGAATTTTTGCATCGGTGTTCAGTAAGGATATTGGTCTGTAATTCTCTTTTTTGATGGAGTCTTTGTCTGGTTTGGGGATCAAGGTGCCTCATAAAATGCTGGCCTCATAAAATGAGTTCGGAAGTTTTCCGAACTCATTTCTATTTTTTGGAGCAGTTTCAGGAGAATAGGTATTAATTCTTCCTTAAATGTTTGGTGTGATTTAACATTGGGAAGCTGTCTGGCCCTTGGGTCTTGTTTGTTGGGAGACTTTTTTTTTTTTAAGATTTTATTTACTTATTTTTTTTTTTTGACAGACAGAGATCACAAGTACACAGAGAGGCAGAGAGAGAGAGAGAGAGAGAGAGAGAGAGAGGCAGGCTACCTGCTGAGCAGAGAGCCTGATGCAGGGCTCGATCCTAGGACCCTGAGATCATGACCCGAGCTGGAGGCAGAGGCTTAACCCACTGAGCCACCCAGGTGCCCCTGTTGGGAGACTTTTTTTTTTTTGCAGGGGGGAGATTTTAATGACGGCTTCAATCTCCTTACTGGTTATGGGTCTGTTAAGATTTTCTATTTCTTCTTGGTTCCATTTTGATAGTTTTTATGTCTCTAGGAATGCATCCATTTCTTCCAGATTATCAAATTTACTGGTGTATAGTTACTCATAATATGTTCTTATAATCGTTTGTATTTTTTTGGTATTGCTTGTGATCTCTCCTCTTTCATTCATGATTTTATTAATTTAGGTCCTTTCTCTCTTTTTTTTTGATAAATCTGGGCAGGGGTTTATCAATCTTATTAATTCTTTCAAAGAACCAGCTCCCAGTTTTGTTGATTTGTTCTACTGTTCTTTTGATTTCTATTTCATTGATTTCTGTTCTGATGTTTATTATTTCTCTTCTCCTGCTGGGTTTAGGTTTCATTTGCTCTTCTATCTCCCACTGTTTTAGGTGTAGGGTTAGGTTGTGTACTTGAGAACTTTCCTGTTTCTTGAGAAAGGCTTGTATTGCTATATACTTTCCTCTCAGGACCACCTTTGCTGTGTCCAAAGATTTTGAGCATTTGTGCTTTCATTTTCATTTGTTTCCATGAATTTTTAATATTCTTCTTTAATTTCCTGGTTGATCCATTCATTCATTTTTTTTTAAAGATTTTATTTATTTATTTGACAGATACAGATCACAAGTAGGCAGAGGCAGGCAGAGAGAGAGAGGAGGAAGCAGGCTCCCTGCTGAGCAGAGAGCCTGATGTGGGGCTCGGTCCCAGTACCCTGGAATCATGGCCTGAGCCGAAGGCAGAGGCTTTAATCCACTGAGCCACCCAGGCGCCCCCCATTCATTCTTTAGTAGGATGTTCTTTAGCCTCCATGTATTTGAGTTCTTTCCAAATTTCCTATTGTGGTTGAGTTCTAGTTTCAAAGCACTTGTGGTCTACAAATATGCATGGAATGATCCCAGTCTTTTGGTACCAGTTGAGACCTGATTTGTGATCCAGGATGTGATCTATTCTGGAGAATGTTCCATGTGCACTAGAGAAGAATGTGTATTCTGTTGCTTTGGGATGGAATGTTCTGAATATATCTGTGATGTGTATCTGATCTGGTCCAACGTGTCATTTAAAGCCTTTATTTCCTTCTTGATCTTTTGCTTAGATGATCTGTCCATTTCAGTAAGGGGGGTGTTAAAGTCCCCTACTATTATTGTATTATTGGCAATGTGTTTCTTTGATTTTGTTATTATTTGGTTTATATAATTGGCTGCTCCCACGTTAGGGGCATAGATTTTTTTTTTTTTAAGATTTTATTTATTTATTTGACAGAGAGAGAGAGATCACAAGCAGGCAGAGAGGGGGAGGCAGGCTTCCTGCCGAGCAGAGAGCCTGATGTGGGGCTCAATCCCAGGACCTTAGGACCATGACCTGAGCTGAAGGCAGAGGCTTTAACCCACTGAGCCACCCAGGCGCCCCTAGGGGCATAGATATTTAAAATTGTTAGATCTTCTTATTGGACAGACCCTTTAAGTTTGATATAGTGTTCTTCCTCATCTCTTATGATAGTCTTTGGCTTAAAATCTAATTTATCTGCTATAAGAATTGCCACCCCTGCTTTGTTTTGATGTCCATTAACATGGTAGATTGTTTTCCACCCCTTCACTTTAAATCTGGAGGTGTCTTTGTGTCTAAAATGAGTTTCTTACAGACAGCATATTGGTGGGTCTTGTTTTTTTTAATCCATTCTGATACCCTGTGTCTTTTAATTGGGGCATTTAGCACATTTAAATTCAGGGTAACTATTGAGAGATATGAATTTAGTGCCATTGTATTGCCTGTAAGGTGACTGTTATTGTATATTGTCCTGTTCCTTTCTGGTCTGTTACTTTTAGGCTCTCTCTTTGCTTAGAGGACCCCTTTCAATATTTCCTATAGGGCTGGTTTGGTGTTTACAGAGTCTTTTAATTTTTGTTTGTCCTGGAAGCTTTTTATCTGTCTTTCTTTTTTTTAAAATTTTATTTATTTATTTGTTAGAGAGAGAGTGAGCACAGGCAGACAGAGTGGTAGGCAGAGGCAGAGGGAGAGGCAGGCTCCCCACCAAGCAAGGAGCCCAATGTGGGACTCGATCCCAGGACGCTGGGATCATGACTGAGCCAAAGGCAGCCACTTAACCAACTGAGCCACCCAGGCATCCCTTTATCTGTCTTTCTATCTTCAATGATAGCCTAGCTGGATATAGTATTCTTGGCTGCATATTTTTCTCATTTAGTGCTCTGAATATAATGCCAGTTCTTTCTGGCCTGCCAGGTCTCTGTGGATAAGTCTGCTGCCAGTCTCATATTCTTACCATTGTGTGTTACAGACTTCTTGTCCCAGCTGCTTTCAGGATTTTCTCCTTGTCACTTAGACTAGTGAGTTTTACTATTAGATGATGGGGTGCGGACCTATTTTTATTGATTTTGAGGGGGGATTCTCTGTACCTCCTGTATTTTGATGCTTGTTCTCTTTGCCAGATTAGGGAAATTCTCTGCTATAATTTGCTCCACTATAACTTCTGCCCCCCTCTCTCTTTTTTCTTCTTCTGGGATCTCAATTATTCTAATATTGTTTTGTCTTATGGTCTCACTTATTTCTGGAATTCTCCTCTCGTGGTCCAGTAGTTGTTTATCTCTCTTTTTCTCAGCTTCTTTATTCTCCATCATTTGGTCTTTTATATCACTAATTCTCTCTTCTGCCTCATTTATCCTAACAGTCAGAGGCTCTATATTTTTTTTTTAAGATTTTATTTATTTATTTGACATAGAGAGAGAGAGATCACGAGTAGGCAGAGAGAGAGGGGGAAGCAAGCTCCCTGTTGAGCAGAGAGCCCGATGCAGGGCTCGACCCCAGGTCCCTGAGACCATGACCTAAGCCGAAGGAAGAGGCTTAACCCACTGAGCCACCCAGGTGCCCCCAGAGGCTCTATTTTTGATTGCACCTCATTAAGCTTTTTTGATTTCAACTTCATTAGATTTTAGTTCTTTTATTTCTCTAGAAAGGAATTTTATTTCTCTGGAAATGGATTCTCTAGTATCTTCCATGCTTTTTTTTGAGCTCAGCTAGTACCTTGATAATTGTCATTCTGAACTCTAGTTCTGACATTTTACTAATGTCTATATTGATTAGGTCCCTAGCCATTGGTATTGACTCTTGTTCTTTTTTTTGAGGTGAGTTTTTCTCCCTTGTTATTTTATCCAGATAAGAATAGATGAATGAGAGAACAAAATACTAAAAGCGTAGCAACAACCCTAGAGAATATACTGTAAACAAATTGGAAGAGACCCAAAACTGGGAGAAGAAAGGAGGAAAAAAATGTATGTATGTATATATATATATACATACATACATTTAATATATAATATATAATAATATATAATATATTATATATATATATGACTGGTGAATAGAAGAGAGCCACATGATTAATTTTGGGTGTATTTTGGTCTGTTAGAAGAGACTGCCTTCCAAGGTTTTAAAGAAAGAAAACTTATATATATGCAAAAATAAGGGTAAACATGATGAAGGGATGGAATATGACTGTAAAAATGATAACTAAAAAAAGATTATAAAAATTTTTGACAAGAAGTTGGTTGAAGAAAGAAAAAAAAAAAAGGAAAGAGTGTGATCAGGCTGGAGACTAGAACAAAGCCCTGCCCTAGAATTAGGGTATATTTTGATCTATTAGAAGAAAGTGTATCCCAAAAATTTAAAGAAAGAAAAACCTGTATGAATACAAAAAATAAGGTCAAATACAATGAAGGGATAGAATATGATTATAACAATGAAAATTAAAAAACATTTTTTAAAAAAGATATTGATAAAATAGTTTAAAAAAACATTAGGGACGCCTGGGTGGCTCAGTTGGTTAAGCAGCTGCCTTCGGCTCAGGTCATGATCCCAGCGTCCTGGGATCGAGTCCCACATCGGGCTCCTTGCTCAGCAGGGAGCCTGCTCCTCCCTCTGCCTCTGTCTGCCTCTCTGCCTGTGCTCGCTCTCTCTCTCTCTCTAATAAATAAATAAAATCTTAAAAAAAAAACACATTAAAATATTTTGGAGCACCTGGGTGGCTCAGTGGGTTAAGCCTCTGCCTTTGGCTCCGGTCATGATCTCAGGGTCCTGAGATCGAGCCCCACATCGAGCTCTCAGCTCAATGGGGAGCCTGCTTCCCCCCTCCCTCTCCCTGCCTCTCTGCCTACTTGTGATCTCTGTCTGTCAAATTAAAAAAAATGTAAAAAAAAAAAAAAGAAATTTAACTTTGAAAGACTAATGAATCATGGGAAAAACACTATCTCTGTGCTATATTCCCCTATCTTGGAGTTCTGCAGTTCTCATTGATCAGGGAACTTGGTTTTGACTGGATGTTCTTGCTCATCATTTGGGGGGGGGTACCTATTACAGTGATTCTCAAATGTCTTTGCCAAAGGCGAAATTGCACTGCCCTTGCCAGGGGCCAGGTTAAGTAATCTGCTTGAGTTCACTCTCAGGAGTTTTTGTTCTCTGAACACTTTCCTTTCCGTAGAGCTCTGGAGGACAGGAATAAAGATGGCGGCCTCCCAATCTCCAGCCCAAAGGAGCTGAGAGCTCTGGGCCCCACTCCTCAGTGCACCCTCAGAGAAAAGCAGTCAGTCCCTCTCGTCACCCTGGTCTCCGGCCACACTTAATGCTCACCCGGCCTGTGACAAGCATTTCAATCTCTGGTGCAGGGCTCTGTTTGGAGTCTCCAAACCCAGCCAATTCCTGCAGTGCACTCCCGTGCCACTCCCCGCAAGGAGGAAGGTGAGTCTCCTCGGATCTGCCACTTGTGGGGTCCCTGCTCAAAGAGCAGTGGTCCAAATATGCCCCGATCATGGTTTAAGGTAACCCTGAGCTGAGAACCCACTCCTAGGCCCCATCTCTACAGCCGGCTTCCCATCTCTGATACCTGGGAGCTCTGCCACACTCAGAAACCACTGTTCTTTTTGTGACCCCGTGGGCGTGAGACAACACTGTCCCTGCGAGGGCTCCACCCCCCACTTAGCCTCTGGAGCAACGTTCCTCAGTAGAGCAGACTTCTAAAAGTTCAGATTTTATGCTCCATTGCTCTCTCACTTGCCAGGACCCAGCCCTCACCCCTGCGGTCTGTCTTCCCATTGCTTGGATTCACTTTTCTGCATGTCCTACTTTCCAGAAAGTGGTCGCTTTTCTGTTCTTAGAATTGTTGCTCTTCTTCTCCTCTATCTCTTGTTGAATATGTAGATGTTCAGAATGGTTTGATAACTATCTAGCTGAACTCCTGGGACTTGAGTATTTTAGGCCTCCTACTACTCTGCCATCTTGCTGCTCCTCCTATATAATTTTTTTCTACAGCATATATAAGTGGTGTTTTGACCTGGTGTTTTGATTAAAAAAAAAATCTTGACTTCGCATGTTGTAAAATTTTAAACAAACTTTGAGGAAAATATGGGATAGTAAAAATCTGATTTAAAAAAGTAGAATGCATTTAACTGGAACTTGAATAACAATATGTTGAATTAGTGTCCTGAAGTTCTCAAAAATCCTGAATGGAAAAGGAGTCCACTGAATCTTAAATTGAGAAAATGGGGCCTTTCAAGAGTTTATTTTATTTTATTTATTTTCTTAAAGATTTTATTTATTTATTACAGACAGAGATCACAAGTAGGCAGAGAGGCAGGTAGAGAGAGAGGAGGAAGCAGGCTCCCTGCTGAGCAGAGAGCCCGATGTGGGGCTCGATCCCAGGACTCTGGGATCGTGACCTGAGCCGAAGGCAGAGGCTCTAACCCACTGAGCCACCCAGGCGCCCCTGAAGAGTTGAGTTTATATTGAAATCCCCAGTGGTGTCACCTGGGATCCCCCATTGCCATTCCTCCTCCTCCCACATCTGGAGATTCAAATTAGCTAGGCTTAGGCCAATACAGGATCCTTCCTGTAACTCTTTGCTTGTCCTTGTTGTTACAGGGCTGGGCTCCCTAGTCTTTACTTGTATGTCTTCCAGGGCCATCTATGTTTTACCTTCTACATTCTCTTGGAGAAAAGCATTGCCTGTTCCAGCTTTTATGAGAAATTGAATCCTAAAAAGCACATTTATCATGATTTTTGTAGGTCTATTAAAGACTGAGGCTGTGGGGGGGGGAAGGTTCACATGGTAGAGCATTTAAGAACTTATTCTCTCTTGCCTCCTCTTCATCCCACACTCTTTACCTCTTGCATGACTGAACTCCAAATACTAGACCCCCCCAGACTTGATTAGCCCCCTAGGAGGCATAGTCCAATTGACCAGCTAAAGAGAATAAGTGATGGAAAAAATTTAAAATGAGAAAGCGTTGGAGAGAATCAAAACAGCATCTTTACATATATGAAGTTTAATGCTGCTTTTAACCATGGAAATGCAGTCTGACTAGAGTATGCTGAAATATATTTTATACACAGTATCTCATTTCATCCTGTGACCAGGACAATGAAATGAGTACTATTATTATGCTCCCATAATGTGGATTGAGGCACAAAGAAGTTAAGTAGACAAAAGTTATCTGAAGCCATGATGTTTGACTGAAGAACCTGTACCTTTAACTATTATTCTGTTCCATGTTATTGATAACTCTGTACAATCTTTCCTGCTACAGGGCTCAGAATTTTTCAGATGCAAATGGTGTTAAGGAGGAGTTGTATACACTGTATGATCTTCAGGAGTCTTTTTCACCTTTTTAGGGGGAAGTGTCTCTGATCTCCTTTACTGATAAATTGGTGTTTTGCTGATTTTGCCTTTTCAGAGTGCTTTTTCTATACTTACTAAAAAATATTTTAATAGAGAAATCACCAATGTGTAAGAGTTAGAAATGAATCAATATACTGTAAAAGATGTTCATTAGGAAGATAAGACCTCCCTAGTTTTTTGGTAATTATTTTATGATATTTCTGATTAATGGTTTCATTTGGACCATTTCAGTGCTCAGTGGTCTTCATTTGTTAGTGTTGATTATAGAATGCCATGCCTCGTTGGAATTTGACTCTTTTTGACCAACAAATGTGAATTAAAATCAATAGAAATGTCATTAGCATCCCTATATCATGAAAGATAATATAACCATTTCTCATGCATTCAGTTTATTAAAATTTGCTAAAGTGTGAAATATGTAGGACAAGTAATGATGTTTTAATCTTTCACCAAGGTAACAATTGAAAGCTGATTGATTCCATTCAGTAATTATAAAATCAGAATGATGGAAGATTGTAATCAAGTAGGATTCATTCTCCTACTTTGTCACTCCTCCATGCAAGATAAAATTCTCATTTGCATCATGTCTTTTATCTGAAAAGAAATCAAACTTCTGTTTGGTTCGCTAAATCCAAGAGATAGATAATAGCCTTTCCTGACTCTGAAAGGGATGGTGAAGCGGCCCCTGACTACTAATAGAGAAGTGGGACAGTCTTTCTTTAAGACTAGATTGTATCTGTGAGAAGGGCCAACTCAGGGGGGATCTAAATATTCAAACTATAACATTCTTCAAGCTTTTGCATGACCTACTGAAAGAAGTAGGGGCTTGTCTATTAGGGCTTTGCTCTTCCTGGCTTCCTTAGGACAGCCCTGGGTGAATGTAGCTGACCAAATATTATAAGCTTTCAATTAATTCAGTTGGCTCGTAGGGTGCTGGGGGGATCTTTCTTGGTTCTAAAAAGCCTGGCAAGAATCCTAATTTCCTTGTCTTTGAAGATAAGGGAGAATTACCATCATCCCATGGTTATACAGTTGTTAGTTGGGAGTAAGGAGTGGGGGAAGAGACAAACAGAAGGATCAGGAAAAGGGAGGCAACTGGGTCCATGCTGGCAAACCTAAAACCTAGAAATTCAAGCCCTGGAAGAGCAGGGGACCAAGAAAACTGGCAGGTGCCAATATCCATCATCTCATGAGCTTGGTTGGTACCATCATTACATAAAACAGAGCACGCCATCAGCTAACTTGGGAACAATGAATTCTTCATGAAGGTAGAGATCGAGTGCATATGTGCTTTTTCTTCACCATTGGGCTTTGAATGTGGTTGAATCAATGTTCCTGGCATCTACACAAAGAAGCTGCACTCGCATAAGAACTCGAACACCTTGTTAGGAAAGTGTTTCTCCTTGCTGACTCAAAAAGCTGTCAGTCTGGGATGCCTGGGTGGCTCAGTGGATTAAAGCCTGGGTGGCTCAGTGGGTTAAAGCCTCTGCCTTCGGCTCAGGTCATGATCCCAGGGTCCTGGGATCAAGCCCCGCATCGGGCTCTCTACTCAGCAGGGGGCCTGCTTCCCCCTCCCTCTCTGCCTGCCTCTCTGCCTACTTATGATCTCTATCTGTCAAATAAATAATAACCTTAAAAAAAAAGCTGTCCGTCTGTCTCTTGGACCTTCTGGTTCCTACTCTGCTAGCCATCCTGATTAATCATCTATGGCACCTGATTATGTATCGTTTACAAGGGACTTTATAACACATAACACAAGTTAATCAGAAAGTATTTCCATTCTCAAAGAACTGGAATTTCTAGAGACTTTTCTTTACTGTAGTCCAGGATGTGGAAGCTATGACCTAGGAATGCCTTTCCATGGCTCAGGGAGTTAGGAGAAAACATTTGCTATACAAATATCTACTTTTATTGTTTTGTTACAGTTACTGACCTTCCAACAGATTTTCTGTGGGCAGTGGAGCATTGTGAAAAGATTGTTATTTTTGGAGCCAGACAGCCCTGAATCTGAAACCCAGCTCGAACAGTCACTAGCTATGAAGACTCTCATCTGTAAACTTGGAAAAATAGTCCTGGTTTTGCATGGCTGTTCTGTGGATTAGAGATGCTGTATTTTAGTGCCTGATATGGTGACTGATATTTAAAGGACTGAATATATGGCAGGTTATAGGGAGGATTATTATCACCAAATTTCCAAATGTGAAAAAAGTCCATGGAATCCAGATAATTCTTTTTAAAAGTCCACAAAAAA